>JAHPZR010052230.1:0-14969 GCA_019787425.1 Platygyra sinensis
ACTTTTATTTTTTTCTTCGCGAATTCCCCGACCACCAAAAAGAATAATAGCAGTTATTATAAGAGACTCTTCGCAAGTTTTTTAAGAGCTCGTCAAAGATGTAAACCGACTTTTATAAGGAGCGCGCAAAGCTTTCTCATCCTCACCTAACAATTTAATCAAGAAAAGTACGAACTCTATCTAAACCACTAGCTTTCGGCTCTATTTGAGACTGATTTTTAAGGACTGCATTATTTGTATGGTCTTTAAGAGTATTGAGGATGGGAGAATATGGTTCTTTTGTTCAAATGAGAAATGTTTAAATATAAGATGATTAGCACTTACAGTTGTAATTGAGCATTTTCCTCCGACACCTGAAAGAAATTATTTGCATGAAGTCAATATGATGATATGATGCATTTTATGACTGCAGCTTAAGAACAGATCTCCAAAGCACAATCTGTGGAGGAGAACATAAACTAGTGCCCAGCACTGATAATTACTAGTGACCGTCCATCTTCAAGCTTAGCCTCGTTCTAAGACTCAAGTTTGCCTTTTTACGATAATGTTTCTGGGAAGGAAATAAGTATTTTTTAGAGAGGTTTCTCGGTGACGCGGGAAGTGAAAGTATTGGGGCTTCGGCAAACAACCTAATTATTCAGATATAGAACCCCTTCATCTTTGAGAGAAAAACTAATACTGCTTGCCTTGTCTACCTCAACAGTATTCCTATTTAAGGAAACGTGATGTAATGAATTTGAATCATCTCTGCCTCACCTTCTCTTTTGATCTTAATTCCTCTCTCAAGCTTTCCAACTGTGCTCGGTCCCTTCGTCGTTTTTCACTGAAAACAAGATTGATAATCATAAAAGTCTGATTTCGAAACCACTGCGAACGTAGTTCTTTTTTAACAAACTTTGCTAAACAAAGCAGTTGGAATACTATTTACATTTCTTAAGCCAAAAGTTCGAAAGACTCGAACTCCTGTTTGCAAAGTCAGACCAATTCTAACGAGTTAAAGTGCTACTGAAACGAAATTTACGTATCCTCTTTTATTTGCTCAATCTATAGTTTTCAACCTAGTTAAAATCATGGTGAATTTTATTTTTGTCAAATCCCAACGGAAAGTGCTGTTTTTAGCCTCCGAAGTCGAAAAACTGTGTCCGGGCTTAAGGACCTTGTGACGTCACTGGTTGTGTTCACGTATGGAGCGCCAGAGATTACCTCTTGTTTTCACTTGAGTTATTCAAGTTTATTCTTCATATTATCGATACCTAGTAGGTTTCTTCCTTGTAATTTCTGTCCAGCCTTGACAGAAAATACACATCGTAGACGTTAGAGGGCGCCAGAGTGTAGAATAACGAAAATGAATGCTACAGATTAGAACAGCTCAGTATATCATCCTTTCGAACATCTTGAGTACACGATTGGAGACTTCGAAGACGAATGTGGCTACTTTTATATCAAGACCTGAAGCCTGAACACGATATATCGTCCTTTTGTTTTCAACTTGGATCAGAAACTTGGATTCTCACTGTTATCTAAGGTCTATTTAACCTAGGTTTGAATATGTATCTTCCGCAACTTTACTGCATTAATTAAAAGCGGTAAGCACATTAGCCATCCGCACAATCATGAAATTATTAACGGTCCACAAGCTTTGCAGCGAGTACTAGATTGCACACAGAGGGCATATTTTTATGATACTATTAAGTGAGAGTTGTTGTGAGCATCGTTGGAACTAGAATTGTGGTCTACAGCACGGCCAGTTTGCTTTTAATATCGCGGCATACGCATCAGTGTAAACGGGAATATATATAATTACAAATTTTGTAGTTAATTTTATCTACAGAATTTCAATAAAATTTTGCTAATAAGTTTATCAGTAAAATTAATTATTATTATTATAATTTTATTAGTAAAATTTAATTTTTATTATATACCGAGAAAAATTTCGCAGTTAATAAAATTTCGTTAATGGCGAAGTACTCACTCTCTATAATAATGTGGAGCAAATATTTCGCAGTTATTAAAATTTCATTAACGGCGAAGTACTCACTCTCTTTAAAAGTATGGAGCAAATATTTCGCAGTTAATAAAATTTCGTTAACGGCAAAGTACTCACTCTCTATAATAGTGTGGAGCAAATATTTCGCAGTTAATAAAAATTCATTAACTGCGAAGAACTCATTCTGTATAATAGTTTAGAGTTAATATTTCGCAGTTAATAAAATTTCGTTAACGGCGAAGTACTCACTCTCTATTATAGTATGGAGCAAATATTTCGCAGTTAATAAAATTTCATTAATCGCGAAGTACTCGCACTAAATTACAGTGTGGAGCGAATATTTCGCAGTTTATAAAAGTTCATTAACTGCGAAGAACTCGTTCTGTACAATAGTTTAGAGCTAATATTTCGCAATTAATAAAATTTCATTAACGGCGAAGTACTCACTCTCTATAATAGTATGGAGCAAATATTTCGCAGTTATTAAAATTTCATTAACGGCGAAGTACTCACTCTCTATAATAGTATGGAGCCAATATTTCGCAGTTAATAAAATTTCGTTAACGGCAAAGTACTCACTCTCTATAATAGTATGGAGCAAATATTTCGCAGTTATTAAAATTTCATTAACGGCGAAGTACTCACTCTCTATAATAATGGGAGCAAATATTTCGCAGTTATTAAAATTTCATTAACGGCGAAGTACTCACCCTCTACAATAGTATGGAGCAAATATTTCGCAGTTATTAAAATTTCATTAACGGCGAAGTACTCACTCTCTATAATAGTATGGAGCCAATATTTCGCAGTTAATAAAATTTCGTTAACGGCAAAGTACTCACTCTCTATAATAGTATGGAGCAAATATTTCGCAGTTATTAAAATTTCATTAACGGCGAAGTACTCACCCTCTATAATAGTATGGAGCAAATATTTCGCAGTTATTAAAATTTCATTAACTGCGAAGTACTCACTCTCTATAATAGTATGGAGCCAATATTTCGCAGTTAATTAAATTTCGTTAACGGCAAAGTACTCACTCTCTATAATAGTATGGACCAAATATTTCGCAGTTAATAAAATTTCATTAATCGCGAAGTACTCGCACTCAATTACAGTGTAGAGCGAATATTTCGCAGTTAATAAAATTTCATCAACGGCGAAGTAATCGCTTTGTATTACAGTGTAGAGCGAATATTTCGCAGTTAATAAAATTTCATTAACGGCGAAGTAATCGCTTTGTATTACAGTGTAGAGCGAATATTTCGTAGTTAATAAAATTTCATGAACTACGAAGTACCCGCTCTGATCACTTCTAGTAGTACTATACAGGAAACAAAATCTGCATTCCTAGCATTCCTCAAGTTGACAGGAAGGGGAGTGGTAGCCAAAATCTGAATTTTGACTCCAACCGAATCAGTCAAGTATAAAGCAAATGATCGAAACATACATCCCATTTTGTAAGCAATGCATGTATACACGAAGTCTTCATAGTTCTTCTTTTAATTCTTTTTCAGAGTTCGATTGAGTTGAATTAACGTCGAGAATTGAATTCACTGAAGTTGAAGGATGTAGTTTGGCTATAAGACGCTAAATTAATAATTCATTTCGGGGGTTACAATGCACTCTGCGGCATGAGACAGATTGCACAATCGTAACCTCACAAAGAAATCATTAAGTGACATGAATTCGGCTGGCAAGGTAGCCAAATCCGTCTATCACAGAATGTGATGATGATATGTTAATTGTTCAAGTTGAACTCAATATATTCAGACAAACCGTTCTGATGAACACTAACAAAATGGACCTGAGATCGCAAGGTTTAAAAAACAACTAAGGACATTGATGTTTTGGCCAGTGAAGTGAGATGGGCCAGATTAGCACCAATAAAAGCCTAACTGCGAACAAAAGCAATACGTTGTAATGGTATTTAAAATAGTTTAAACAAACATACGCAAAGTACTGAGCAGACGAGTACCCTGAAACGACAAGTTTTGGTTTACATAAGATTAACGTTCGTTTTTGTAACATCTCAGAAAACTAGAAGAAAAATTAACAAAGGATATACCTTGTAATGAAGTACCAGACAAGTATTTTACTGCAGGTATTTCACTGTAGTGTTTTAGCTCTACTGAAAGACTAGTTATGGTTGGGCTTGCTTAATAAAGCTGTTAACAGCTGTTTTGTAGGTCTTTGTATTCGATTAGAATTTAGTCTTTTTTCTTTAAGGGTCACTAGGACGAGCGTTGAGTCATCGCGAACGCAAATGACGTTGGCCGTGTATAGAAGAAGGCGAGACAGGGTGGTATGGCCGAGTGGGGAAGAAGGCGAGACGTGCGTACCGCGCCCATGTCTCGTCCCATTCTCCTTTTGGCCAAATAGTCTCCTCATAATCCCTGCTGAAATTTCGAGAGAAAAACAGACTGCTAGCAGTCTAATTAGAATTAGAAGCATCAAGTTCAACATCTCCGTTTGAGAAAACGTAGTAACCACGAGATTCAGTTGATTTTTTTTTTCTTCAGGGATGTGCGGTGCCTCATGGCCAGTGCGGTTCGAGTCCTGGCCGGGAACACTGTGTTGTGTTCTTGGGCCAGATACTTCACTCTCACGGTGCCTCTCGCCACCCAGGTCACAGTAATTACTAACTATACCCAGGTGTATAAATGGGTACCGCGGATGCTGAGAATGAGTATTTCGCTCTACATTATAATACAGGGTGAGTACTTCGCATTTAATGAAATTTTATTAACTGCGAAATATTCACTCCAAACCATTATACAGAACGAGTACTTCGCTGTTGATGAAATTTTATTAACTGCGAAATATCCGCTCAACACTGTTATACAGAACGGGTACTTCGCCGTTGATGAGATTTTAGTATTAACTGCGAAATATTTATCCTAAACTATTATAGAGAATGAGTACTTCGCCGTTGATGAATTTTTATTAACTGCGAAATATCCGCTCTACACTATTATACATAACGGGTACTTCGCCGTTGATGAAATTTTATTAATTGCGAAATATTAACCCTAAATTATTATAGAGAACGAGTACTTCGCCGTTGATGAATTTTTATTAACTGCGAAATATCCGCTCTACACTATTATACATAACGGGTACTTCGCCGTTGATGAAATTTTATTAATTGCGAAATATTAACCCTAAAATAATTTAGAGAACAAGTACTTCGCCGTTAATGAAATTTTAATAACTGCGAAATATTTGCTCCATATTATAGAGAGTGAGTACTTCGCCGTTGATAAAATTTTATTAACTGCGAAATATTTAACCCAAAATATTATAGAGAACGAGTACTTCGCCGTTAATGAAATTTTAATAACTGCAAAATATTTGCTCCATACTATTATAGCGAGTGAGTACTTCGCCGTTGATGAAATTTTATTAACTGCGAAATATTTACCCTACAATATTATAGAAAACGAGTACTTCGCCGTTAATGAAATTTTAATAACTGCGAAATATTGGCTCCATGCTATTACAGAGAGTGAGTACTTCGCCGTTGATAAAATTTTATTAACTGCGAAATATTTAACCCAAAATATTATAGAGAACGAGTACTTCGCCGTTAACGAAATTTTAATAACTGCGAAATATTTGCTCCATACTATTATAGAGAGTGAGTACTTCGCCGTTGATGAAATTTTATTAACTGCGAAATATTTACCCTACAATATTATAGAGAACGAGTACTTCGCCGTTAATGAATTTTTATTAACTGCGAAATATTTGCTCCACACTATTTTAGTGAGTGAGTACTTCGCCGTGGATGAAATTTTATTAACTGCGAAATATTAGCCCTTAATTGCCCCCGCACGGTTTTTGGCCCCAGAGGGTCAAACACCCGAGGAGGCACCTTAGGACTCCCCGCGTAATAGAGAGAGAAGAAGAGAGAATGTAGGTATTTCCGGTATATAGCCGCAAAAAATCTCGATTTGATCGCTTGCACGCCCGCAAGGTATCGCCGTTTTTCCCGCAAACGCTCATGGGAGGCCAGCAAAGGGACACGGGCGCGAGGACTTGCGGGATCGGCGTCAATGCCACGAGCTTTGTCTTTGGTTTAGATCTCGAGTTCAAGCGTCCCTGAAGAGCGTTTGTATTTGCCGGCTTCCATTACTATTTCAGCGCGATCAAATAAGTTCGCTTCGAAATGGCCGAGATTATGACCTAAAACAAATTGAAAACGCTTTCAGAGATCCTGAAGATAGATTTTGGAGGGAAAACAACTCAGAGAGTCCTGAAGTATACTAGATCGAAATTCGAGGCCAGTGTGGTTCATTTGCGACTAAATAGCTGAATCAGTATAGTACCTTCCGATCGTCAGAATAACCCAAGGATAACAATAAGGTGACAGGCCTGCGCGACTCCCATTCACGTGTAGTAGCCGCTTAGGAAGTTTTGCCCGTTTTGTATGGTACGATCGGAGGATCTTTGAATATTTCGCTAAGCACTAATCCTGTGTTTTCAGGGAGACATTTCTTCAGAATGAAGCCGTTAGAGATCATATTTCTGTGTGGCTTCCGCTGTTATCCGCTTGTAATTTGCAGAGTTTGACACCTCTGTTTTTTTGCCAGTTTTTTTCTCTTGATATTGCAAGATATGTTTTAGGTTCTCTCAAATGTTAGCTCTGGAGGAATAAAGTTTGAAATATTCCTTTGGCATCTCGTTTATTTGGATGGCTTATTTTCATTGAGTAATCTTACGGCAGGGATCCAAATGTAAATGTTTTGCGGCGTTTTCATTGAGGACAAAAAGCTTGACTCTAATTTGCATATATGGCGACTGTAACGCGATACTTTTGTTTACATTTCACTTCTGTTGTGCTTTCGAGATACGTTTGCTCGTACACTCTTTTCTTTTGTAAGGATGTTATTTTTCCGGCCCAGACTGAATAGTCGTATTTTTCTGCCGATTTTAGGCTGAAAATATTCTTGTATTATTCTTACATTATAGCTTATGGCATTTTCGTTTTATTTAGAATTTATTAGGCTATCAAGTACAAGTGTTTGGTTTCTGGATCTGGATCGCGTTCAGCACATTGTGCATGTGCTCTGGACACCACTTTTCGTAGCGAGGCCAAGATGTCACGTCAAAATATATTCTTATATAAAAAAGAGTTCATATCAAGACAATTGTTTTTTTTAGTATCTGACTAGAACAAAAACGTTCAATATTATTGTTTCAATGAGCAGAAATAAAAGAAAGCGGGGGCAGCTTTAGTGATAACTATTACTAGTAATTATACAGAACGAGAACTTCGCTGTTAATGAATTTTTAATAACTGCGAAATATTCGCTCTGTATAATATATTGAGCATTTTTACTGCGAAATATTTTCGTTCTCTATAGAGTAAAAGAATTGCAAATTCTGCATTTGTCAAATTACCGAGTGTAAACAAAGCGGCCGATATTTTGCTTTTCTTACACGTATCAGTCCCAAATGCAAAATTTCACGGCCGATGGATTACTTTGAGTTCCTTACCGTGTATTATGTCTAAGATCTTCATTTATTAGTATCCAAGTTCAAAGCAATTCGTTAAAACATCGCTAGTTTACATTTCGTAGTTATATTTCTGAATTTTTACTTAAAAAATAGTAATGCCAGTGAAAATTATTCTGTTATTACTAACAGAAATGGTATCTCTTAGGGGTGTAAATAAAGTCCAGGCCACGCCCACAAAATAAGTTTTTGGTACCTTTTCAACAAGCACCCCCGACATTTTCATAGTGGAGTACCCCCTTGGGGGGGAGTAGCCAAGTAGTAGCTGTGAATTTGATTAAAAAAAACTCCAGCTTAGTTTTTGTTGACAACTTTATTGCTTTACAAGAAAACCAAACATACATTTCTGCCCGTAACCTTTCATTTTGAGATGAACAGAATAAAAAAAAAAACTAGCTTTAACTACAGAGTCCAAAAAATTTAATAACCACCTTGCCTGGCCCAGGTCTAAACTGGGCAAGGTGACACTATTATATGCTAACCCAAAGTCCCATATTTTCTTTGGAAACATCAACAAATAAATGATATTTGGGTATCTAGCAAATGGCAAAGGATTGGATACACTCTAGAGGCCAACATGAAAACAGTCAGTTTTTTTTTCACACACTGAGAAGGCCATTTACAGTCTACATGTTAGAAAAATAGCAGTTTCAGCAAAATAAATACTTTTTGCTTACTCTTTTTTTTATATTTGCAGGTGACTAAAGACTTTGCAATGGCATTCCTCTTAGTCAATGATGAACTCAAATATAAAATTGTCACAACATTGATTCCCACAGAAGACAAGTTATATAAAGTTTATAGCTATTTATGTGATATGAAAATCCCAGAACCCAATAGGGTTACATGTGTATACTAACACTTTATTGCATGAAGGTTATAAATCCAATCTGGAATTCATGACAAAAATATTTGGAAAAATATTCAGGCCTTAAATTTATACACACTAATCTATTTTTTTTTTTTAACCTTTTCACATTTACCAATTTTCTATGGGATTTATAATTATATATTGTTATACCGGTTTCACTTGTAATAATAATAATAATAATAATAATAATAATAATAATCATCATCATCATCATCATCATCATAATCAATAATAATAATAATAATAATAATAATAATAATAATAATAATAATATAAAATACTCATATCCATTAGCCAGGTTGGAACGATTTTACGGAAACCAGTCAGACTTTCTATAAATTCTTACAGACCACATACAAAAAGAAAGCTTACTTATGGAAGAAAATCCAGAACCTCTCTTTAATTTGCACTCTTTATAACGGTAATAAGTCACTATTTATCTTTTTAGTAGTTAAAAGTTGGCTGTCTGAACCCAAAAATTGGCGACGATTTTGGCTAGGCCAAAACAGCCTTATCACTCACTGGTTGAATTACACTCATGCCCCGCTGAAAATCAGAGTGATCTTGAAGGAAAGAGGCAATTCAGCCTAAGCGAACAAATGTGACCTTAAGGACATCTCATAGCTGTAAAGTAGTAACAGCAGCCTTTCGCATGACGAGGAGACTCGATCCGGTTACTTGTTCCATTTTTTGGATATCTCCATAATCTTTTATGTATGCAAGCTTTGGAGTACGTGGAACAGTTCTATAGAGAGCAAAATGATCGGGACAAAATTGTACACTCAATTAACCGTTATTTGCACTCATAAAATAAATAGATACGAATGCTAGAGAAAACGGTTTTTGAAAATGTTATCCGGAACGATGCCGCGCGAATCGCGGTAAGCTCCGTTGAATAAGAAGAGTCAGTGGCTTAAAGGAGCTACGTCGCTACGACAACATTTCATCCGTGTTTCTATCGAAATATAAAAAAAAGTTATGGCGTGCCAAGATTCCAGACACTTTCTAATAGATAATTGCCTTTGTCAAAGATTGAAGCATTAGTAAGGTTACTGACATGTTCGTGAGGCCATGCATGATTTGTAGTCCTTAAGCCTTTGGCCGCTGTCAGTGAGGTTCCATAAATATTTTCAGTTCCACTGTGATCCATCCTGGCTGTGTCTTCTCCATACTTTGCAGGTCGAGAATCAATTGCAAATTGGGGATAAAAATTATAGCATTATTCTTTATTTACCCTCAGTAGAGTAATTTATAGCACAAACACGGGAGACTAGCATGGGAGCAATAATTAGTGACATGAATAGAAAATAAAACATGATATGAATAGAAATAGCCGCAAGCAGCAAGCTGTTTAGGCCAAAAGGTCTCTAATTAAGTGTTTCGCTTGCTCTAAAATGCTCGACCAACGCGTAGTGAACAAATGGGCACAAATGAACTCTTTAAGTAAACTGTTAAACCATCTATCCATTGATCTCATTAATCGAACCACTCGAGTTACACACTCAGACTTTTATTGAATATATTTGATATATGTTGGAAAAACTCTAAAACCCTGAGCGATTGGCGGCAGTTTATAACAATGTAATTTAAAATTAGATTTGAGACCGGCGGACTTCTGTCTTTCGTTTTAAACTGCTGTATGTAAAACACCCAAAGGGCTGTTTCGAATTTCACAGCCCAAGATGCTAAATGGAAACTCTGTGACCGAGAATTTTGCTTCATCAGTAGGGACGGAGGGAGGGCTGCAGACTTTGATTAATTCAGTAATAGCAGTTCGACACGCAAGACATACAACGAGGTTGCCTTTGGGAAAATTCATAACCCAAATCCAACTAAATAAACAGGATATTAATGCTTTCCGCCCTTAGTATGGCATCAGGCTTAATTTGTTTGTATGTATAGTTGGTACGCCATAATGTCTACCATTACCTCCTCTTATTGTTCATTTACCATATACATTTGAAAGTAGTTTATCTGCAGCGTTACGAAACCAGAATAAACAAATGGGTTATGCGTTCTGTGCATGTGCAAGTTCCATTGTACTTGAAACAATGATCATGACAAAATTCTTAATTGAAATCCATACAGATAGACATAACATGACTAGTTTCCGCCCTTAGTATGACACCAGGGTTAATTTGCTTGTTTGAAAAATTAAATTGTCTAATAACCATACGTTCAGCTTGGATTCGCCTTGCGGTGGATTAGGATGGTATTATGCAATCGGAATGAACGAAAGATTATGGGATCTGTGCATGTGCAAGTTGTATTTTTGTTGAAATAATTGTTCTTTTGACGTTTGCAGGAAAACTTTCTTTGAAAATTTCGCGGCCATCTTCGAAAACTGGTGTGATAGAGGAGAAACCTCTTACTAGAAGTTCCATTTGTGTGATTTCGCTGTTTACGAATCAAATGAACACAATTACATAACTGGTTCATGTGTCAAGAATAAATCCACTGGTCCGATAGTTAGTAGTAAATTTGACATTTTTTGCATGATTAATTGATGGCTTTGACTGGACCTCAGTTATCGTGTTTTGATCAAAATTAGAGTTGGTGATTGTTGAACAAAATGTGGCTCAGTAAAAAGTGAAAACTGCATTTTGTGTTCGCCCATAGCTTGTTGCACATTCGGTGAACAGTGAAAATCTCTTGCAATATCAAATAGTTAGCATTATCATTGGAAGAGACGCTTGTACATACTGTACTAAGCATTTTCTCCAACATAAGTATGGCCGGAAAACTAAAATTTTACCAAGTTGAAAATCGCCGAGGATACTCTCGAGGGATTTAACTACACAAAATGTTCAAACTGTATGCGGCTATCACCGCCCCTCTACTTGGCTTAGAAACCATTTCACGCGGTGATAGATAAAGGCTCTACTCGTTCAAGAAAGAAATTGTGCATTACAATAAAACTCTCGAAAAACCCTGTTCAAGACACAATATTACAAAGCATGTAGACGAATCATGTCTATAATGTGGTATGGTATTTTTACCGAGAAAGAAGATTGTCCGTTTTATCAAGTTTAAGTACAGATCTACTAGTTTTCTCTCACGAATTCCGTTCTCTAATTGGCTACGTCACACACTATCTTGTCCTGTGATAGATAATGAGTAGCGTAGAAGTGTAACCTTGTTAGCAAAATGACTGTCAATTATTTGTGTTTTCCAAGAGTCTGTAAAGAGGTTTTAGATTTGGTTTTGAAGCTACTAGTAGATTTATACTTAAACTAATGCATTTTTCGCTCTCGATTTCGGTGGCGTGTTAGGTGACAAGGTTACAGCCTTCGTCAACGTTAACTATCACATAAGTTTTTATCCTCCTTTTAGAAAATCACTGGGGGGGGGGGGGGGGGGCGAGAATCACTAAATTATTCCGGTTATCAAAGTTATTGAAAGATGATATTATATTGTTGTTATCGAGCCAGTATAATCGTTTTTGTTCCTCAAAAACGCGTCAAGTTTTTGCACGAATGGGTTCATAATCCCCCTGGGGAGGGGGGGAGGGGGTATTCCCATATATGGGCTATATAGGTACGTGCCGCGAATAGCGTAGCGTTTTTGAGGATCTCGTTCCTTAAATAGAGTATCTTTTTCTGTGTTCCTGGTGTGGTCCATATATAGGGTAGCTAAATTGTATTATGTAATACTGGAGTGTGAAAACGCCCGCCTATACGAATGTTTTTTTGTTTAAACTTGATGTATCCTGTAAGTATTAATAAAATGATTTTGCAACAGAGGTTTAATAGCCTTGAATAGGGTGTCATTTTTCGTGTTTGGGCAGTAGAAAGGGTATCAATTTTTGCTTTCTTAGTCCTTAAATAGGCTTGGGGTTTAGGAACTTTCGCGGCACACTCCTATCCAAAATTCGCCGGAGTAACCCCCCCCCCCCCCCCGGGCATAATTCTAAAGTTTGAAAGTGCATTTACTGTAACACAATTACATCGTTTAATTACAAACGCGTCAGAAACATACAAAGCATTTAGTCCGCCTTTCGGGAAATCGACCCAGTTTTTCCAGGCAAAGCTCAATTCAAACCTGTTAAGTATTATCCCTACGTAAGCCTGTTCGTAAATACTGGGAGATTCCAAAGATAATTTTATTTTGTCTGGCAGTCGAACTCGAAGATTTGAAAATTGAATCACTTAATGTTATGGGCAGTAAGAACTTCTCAAAAATTATAACAGACTTTTTGAAAGGCCTCTCAAGAGGTTACGTTCTCGATTTCTGTGCGCGATAGAAATCACGAGCTCATAATCTAGTTGTTTACAAGTAAACTAATGCGAAGTGATTCTGGAAACTCCACGATAAAAAAAAAAACAAACAAACAAAGAAAAAAATACCAATCCTCTCACGGTTTCGTCACTAGCGTTCACGGCTTCGCTACCAAAACAAAAGCACTCGCGCGCGAAATCCTGCCAGGCACGCTGGCTAACTGCACGACGGAAAAATCACTATCTCGATTTTGTTACGTTATTGCCGAAGTACTCAGCAACTGTATTGCATGGAATTCGACCTGGATGAACCAGAAAGGATATGTAACAAGTTCCTATAATGTCACGCACGAATAAAAAATCACTATCACGATTTTGTTACATATCCTGAAGTACTCGGTAACTGTATTGCATGGAATTCAGCCTGGATGAACCAGAAAGGATATGCAACAAGTTCTTATAATGTCACGCACGACGGAAAAATCACTATCACGATTTTGTTACATATCCCGAATTATTATCCAACTGCACTTCGCAGAGTACAAATAACGCTTAAGACGAGTGCAAATATCACGCGGTATTTGTACTCCAGAGGACCGGTTAAACAGGTTTCCTGCCGGTGAGCAATCAGTTAGCTTGATTTCCCGCGCAAATTCTGTTCCTCTTCGCATACTGTCGAGCATTCCTGGTAAATTTCGCTCGCACGAACATACCGATTTGGCGTGTTGGATAATAAATCTCTTATTAGACGTTTTGTTGTGTAGTATTGCTGAGAATTTTTACTTGTTGTTTCTATTTTGACTCGTCCTACGGGCTCGCCAAAATACGGCACAACTCGTAAAAATACTCAGCGATACTTCACAACAAAACGTCTAATAAGATATATGTACTCAGAAACTGAATTGTTGGCTTCCACGTGATGTCATCATTTTCTAAAATCCAAAACTAAAGAGCCACCAAAGTTTTTATCCTCATGAGGCATTAAAATGGGTAAATTGACATTTGTTTACAACGTTTCAGCTCAGTAGCTTGCTTCGTCGGGAAACCAGCGCATTTTGAATTTCAGAGTTATGGCGGTGCGTGACATAAAGCTACGAGCGCGTTTGTTGAAAAATATCTTCTTATGTCGTTATTTTCAGCGTATGCAGCCTATTAGGAAAAGCGCTTATGTACATGCTTTTTTGTTCAGTGCAGATAATAAGTCGCCTAGATAGCCAAAGTAAGTTCCAGATGTTTACACTATTTTCCGGCCGCCATGTTGGTGTTCCACGGAGGTACACTAACATGGCGGCTCCAAACTGGGATCTGTAAATTTGTGCAGAATATTTCGACGAATATCTCAGGCTTAGGAAAACGCACAGACTTAAAATCTGGACAATTACATCTTTACCAGTCTCCTTTAGCATCCCAATTTCTTGACTTCATCCACTTAATGGCTTTCGATTTATTTTTATATTGCGTGACAGTGCAAGCCAAGAATTGCACGGACTTCAACCTGGATGAACCAGAAAGGATATGTAACAAGTTCTTATAATGTCACGCACGACGGAAAAATCACTATCATGATTTTGTTAATGTCACGCATGCAGTTTTTGTAAAATATCCTCTAACGCTAGGCAACGTCGAAAAACAACGTGGACGTTTGCGAGAGTAGTTATAATATGTACCTTTATGCTGATTTTCTATGTATCCAGAGTTGTCTTTCAAAAAACTAGTGTACCCTGTGTATTGAGGGTCTAACTCACAAACGAAAATACTGATGTTTAGTAGCCATCTAGTCCTCATATAATCTAAAACCAAGACAATGCGTGTAAGTTATGATATAAACAAAAGATTAATCTGATGACGTAGCTTGGTACCATCGTCTTGTTGAATTTTGAAGGTGTTGTCTTGATTCGATGCACTACGAGGTTGGTCACGGCAGGCGCTAGCTAAAGAAACTTTCTGGTTCTCTCTGTCGTTCTTGAATTCATGTACAAACCAATCGCGGTTGTCGCTTTTGTTTGGTTTTCAACAATTTTTTTATGGCTTGAGCGACAGCAAATCCTAGTGTAGAGGCAGGGGCAGCTTCATTGTTGCTCTTCCCGCGTAAAGAAAACCAACGCGATTTCTTTAACTCCTCGAGGAAAATTCGACTGAAAACTGGCTCAATTTTGCAAAAATGCGTCAGCAGAAACACCATATCTTCTAATTTGGAGGCAAATCTCGTTTTGTGCCCGTTTCCGCTTCAATTTCATTTCTACGGTTTGCTATTAGTCACTTATAGTCACTCAAGTTTCCAGTCAGGTGAATTCACGAGTCGTTGCGCTCGTTAACACAACTTCGGGGCTGTTTCAATAAAAGTCGACTTGTGGCAAGGCAAGTTGTCGAAAGG
>JAHPZR010052232.1:0-17500 GCA_019787425.1 Platygyra sinensis
GATAAGGCTAATTTCTATTATAATTGATTTTTACGAGCAACTACACAATCTTAAATAAACTTTTCACCTGATTACATCTTTTATTACCCCCCAAGAAGGCTCATGTTAAATTAATAGCCAAAATGTTGAGATTTAAATATTTGTAATAGTTTTTGTCAACCAGTGTAACATTTTTATATTTATCAAGTTTTTTACTTTTACACTTGCATCGTAAGGCTTAAGTTATATCAAAGGACATTAGTCTTGATAGTATAATTTTTCAATTCGTGTTACTAATAGATTGTTTTTGGTTTAGACATTTGGAGTCTGGGAGTCATTCTTTTCATGCTGGTGTGTGGCCGTGCCCCATTTTACGAGGTCAATGACAGCGAAACACTCATCAATATCATGGATGTGCGTTACAGTGTTTCTGATCATGTATCTCAAGCCTGTCAGAGGTTAGTTTCTGATGGTATCAGCCATTTGTCAGATGTCATTTTGACATTTTGATAGACTGGATGTAACGTCATAAAATAACATTTGAACTATTGAAAATGATTTTAATTAACCTTTTGGTGATAATCTCCCCATCCTGCCCCTCTGCTGAATATTTTTGGGCAGAGGATTTCTGTTATTGTGTGCCATTTTCAAATCTTTATCGTGGTATGAAATTTTCAAATATGTTGTGTGGGAAAATGAGTCACAACAAGATATTGTATAGAGGAAGCTGCCTTAAGGATTTTAAGAATCCTCAACAGAAACAACTAATCAACAATGATTTCGATAAGCATATACCGGCAAAAACTAGTGATAAAAGTTTCCTGAGTTAGATGCTGTTAAATGCAATTTAACAAAGTTAAAAACAGAGAGTGGCTGGGCTGATACTTCAGGTCAGTGGTATTTAATTTATTGCAGGCTCAGAGCACTTTGCCATTGTACTAGAATGTTCCAGTGCAGCGCTCGATCCATGGAACATTTTGGTCATAGGTTTAAGCAGTTTCCTGCACATCTTTGGTCTCTTTGTGTATGTCTTTCTGTCACCCCCCCCCCCCTCCCCTTCTGGTCTTCACAGTAAACTCAGGGTGACAGGTGTCTGGTAGACTGTATGGGGGCTCATGGCTGGGTTGTGGGATTGCCAACCATGGGAGTGCTTTACTGTCAAGGGGCTGACTAGGAGGTCCCTGGATATCCCAGGAACCCATCTCCCATACAGAACAATGCAGGTGTTAATATTTACTTTACACAATTTAAATACAAGAATAGGCTATTTCAGAGTTAATCGTATCTACATGTATAATAAAATTCTTGATCGTGATTGGCTCTTCTCGCGCCTGTTTGTCACATAATCGGTGCGCCATCACATGGGCATCCAATTACAGGTATCCAATTTAGACTTTTTGTTCTTTGATACCCTCGTGATTTGTTCATCAATTATGTGCCAAGGGGCCTCCCTTTGACCAGTAAAATCGTCTGGCGTTAGACAGAGTAAAATCTAGAAGTCACCCTTGGGCAGGGAAGGGTTAAGGGAAATAGTTTTTTCATCCTTTCTTGCCCAAGGGGCCTCCCTTTGACAAGTAAAATCATCTGGTGTTAGAGTAAAATCTATAACTCACTTTTGGGCGGGAAAGGGTTATGCGCACTTTAGTGGCTTTTTTCACAATGTCTCGCTTGGTTTTCAACACTTACAGTGAAAAGTGCTGAAGATGTTTTCACTTGAAAGAACTTCCCAAAAGATGTTTTTATTCCAAAATTTGTTATAGATACAATAGCCCTTTTCACGGTTAGTTTCTCTCATTTGCATTACAATGTAATCCAACGTGGATGCGAGGCAATTTCGGGCTAAAACTGCAAAACAGCCCGAAATTGCCTCGCATACATGCTAAATTTTATTGTAATGCAAATGAGCAAAGGTAACCGTGAAAAGGGCTATTAATTAGTAACTGGACCTCATGTTGTACGATTCAGGGAGTGATTGTGCTTGTATTTTTATATTGGCCTCATGCTTCGCACTTGTCCGATTTCAAAATTACTTGTGCAATTACTCCCTGCATTGTATTCCACTTGGTCTAATTACTATTTCAAACTTTTGCCTCTTTGTAAAAAAATGATAAGTAATTTACATTACACTATTTTGGAGCTTTCTGTTGCCTTTTGTTCCAGCAAGTGTCAGCATTAAATTAAGGCCAAACTGGATAACACAATTTGCCTTTTCAAACCTCTTATTCTGTATTTCAACAGCCTCATAGAAAAGATGTTGGTGCGGGAGCCATATTTACGGTCCACTTTAGAGAGCATCATGGCCGACCCTTGGTTTCAGGGGGGACACCCTCCTGTACTTCCCACCCCTGTACCCTTAGTAACAGAACTCCCACTCACACCAGAAGAACATAACTATGTGGTGGACACAATGGAGGCTGGGAACATTGCTGACCGAGAGACTGTGCAAAAGTAAGTAACGCCGCTGTTCTACATTCATCTTGCTAACTTTGAGAATTCTAGTTGGAAGCACTTGCAAGTGTGTCCATATAAGGGATATTTTTGTTATTTTGTAAAGTTTAATTCAGTTTTGGTTCAATAATTTTTCGTACTTACTAGGGGGCATGGGTCCTCTCACATACTCTAGAGCTTTGGAATTGTACTAATGTGAGATAATCAATTCCAGTAAGGCAAAAGGATGCATGGATTGACTTCTCTTCTTATGTTGAATGTTTTTATTAGAAGAAAAGATCTTTCAATCTGATTTTCTGGAATAATGTCTAAGGGTGTAACGATACATCAAACTATCGATGCATCGCGATGGTAATGCTGCGATAGCGATGGATCGATAGTGAAAATGAAACATAGATAACAATTCCGATAGTGTAGTGAACTATCGATAGTTTTGATAGTTTCTATACTTCTAACATTTTAACTTCTTTGGAAAATAAAGACACCTTTTTTCCACCCAGATTTGATTTTCAAGGTCACAAAAAGGTAAAAAAAAGAAACTAAAAACAGTCTATCTACTGCACCTAGCATTTTTACTGTCTTGATTTTTGAACCACCAATAGAGTGACGCCATCCATTGTGTTCCACAGTACCTCTATTGACTACTACTTCTTAGATATTTCTTTAAGTGTAAGGCATTAATTAAGTAAATACGACATTCCTGAAAACTATCACAATACTATTGCAATAGTACCTACACTATCACAATAATATCGAAATGTCCATGTGACCTATTGCAATACAATATTATTGCAATAGTTAAAATGTCCTCAATAGTCACCCCTAATAATGTCTGAGAAATTAACCGCTGTTGCTTATCAACACTGAGAAATGTATTTGCCATTGAACTATACCAGAATTTTTGGTTACCAAGGATGAAATATCAGTCGCATTGGGGACTGTTTTGCTGATTGTTTCCACTGGCCCTGAGCAGCACCTTTGGGGGAGTGGTCAACTAAGATAAATTATATGTGCAAGTGAATATAGGAAAGATCTTAAGAAATATGCAAAGATAGGACTGATCATCACAGTTATGAGCACAACTTAAGAAGTTGTGAAAGTGAACGCCTGCAAAAAAACTCAGGCTTGAAGTAAAACAGGATTTCAACCCACGATCTTTGCGTTTTTGGTGCAGTGTTCTACCATTAAAATATTTGGAGTGAATATTGATCTATCGAGCCAACTGGAAGATGGCCACTTTGGCGAGATGGCTTGGTTGGTAGAGCACAGGACCAGTATCGCAAAGGTCATGGAACCGTTTGAATCCTATTCCAGCCTTAATTAGTTGTGTAGACAACTGCCACAATCTATTCATCTGTTTTTCATTTGCTTGGCCAGTCTTGGTTGAATAGGACTGGTAATTAAGATCAGAAAGACATGTATATTTGCGGTCTAAAGACTCTTGTGCTTCTGCCTTCGGCTTAATAGTTAATCTATACGTAACATTTACAGGTCCTTGGAAAACAACACATACGACCATGTGACAGCAACCTACTACCTTCTAGCAGAACAACTGTTACGACGTTTGAAAACGTCAAACAGCAGCTTACAACCTTCCGTCAGAAGAAGAAAGAATGGACGGCTTTCCCTGCCAGAGAACAGGCGACTAGAACAGTCTCCAAGGTATTGTAACTATATGATAATAACAATGCTTCGACAAAGCCCCGAGTGAACGATCGCAACATATCGCAACATTGTTGGGCACAGAATGCTGCATGCGTTTCGCCACCCTGTTTCGACGGGTCGGGTTGACAGTGGCGACATGAGCTACAAAAATTGCGCGTCCGTAAACCTTTTGAGATGCATATTAATTTACCTGCAACACCAGGCTGGCGATGACGTGTGTCAAAGCCCTCTATTAACTGAATCTGCCATTTTTCTTCAGCACTCCTGTGGTAGAATTCGTGGAAGAAGATAAAGAAAACGATTCTGAGAATCATTCAGATACTGGCTCGGGCTCAAGCTCCCCGAGAGTTCGCCGCAACTCCTCCGGGAGACTGGCGCCAAGGGAGGGGCAAATGTTGAATGAAACGATCAAGGCGCATGCGATCGAGGCGGATGAAGTTCTGCACAGTTCGATGGAAGAAGATGATCTCGTAGTGCCCGGAAGTCTTTCGAAAAGGCATGTAAAATTCCCCTCAACGAGCTCCCTTCCGGATAAACCTTCCACATCGACAAACTCGCAGTTTTCGACTGAAATCACTCCAAGTTTTCCGTCGTTGGCGCGGCCGAGGGTCAGTCGCCACAGTCGATTGGGAAAAGCAAAGAGCACTCCCTTGGCGTTGAATCAAATTCACGAGGAGCGTGAATCTGATTTGGAGGACAGTCCAGTTAACTCGCCGCGTGTTGAACGGACTAGAAAGCACCTCGGGGGAGGGGTGATGAAATCAAAAAGGACAACACGCCGTCTGTCGCCGGTGCCCTCGGGAGGCAGTCGGCGATCCTCGAGTTGCAGTAGCTCAGATGAGGACGAAATCGAAAAACACATGCGTAGGCTTAAAACCACTTCTGGATGTAAATTAAGCTCCAGGCGCACTAATAACGACGACGGCGACTTCGACGGGGATAACGGAGGAGGGAGTGGTGTTGGAGGAGGCAGTAGCCTGGGAACTACTCTTGTAGTTCCTTCGGAAAATGGCTCGAGCGGAGAGCAGTCTTCGTCGAATAAAACCCCACCATCTAAACAAGAAAGTAACGGCAAAAACAACTGCTTAAATGGATTTGTTCCACTTTGCGAAGATCTAGGCGTTATAGAGGAGAGTAATAAGGAAAATGTCGATAATAACATGGCAAATGATCTGGAAGAACTTGAAAAGAAAGCCGGAAAAACAGAGATTTGCAATGGAAAAAGGAGCCCGCTCATTGAGGAATGTGACTTATTACCTCCCAAAGGTGACGCGGAACAAGACCGAAACAGCTTTTTAGAGAAACGAAATAGCGCCTCGAAGTACATTCGTAAAAACTGTGACACGGACGGGAGAACGTTAACCTGGAATAACGACAGCGAACAAGAGTATAGCAAAAACAAGCGAAACTCTCTTGATGGTATGGTAAACATAGAAATCAGTGATATGGGACTGCAGTCCAGGGACTCAAAGAGGCTAGGAGTGGAAGACACCAAGAAAAACATGCGTTTACTCCGTAACCCGGCCATTCAAACGGTGACAAGTAATTGCTGTCAAATATTTTGACTCCATCATTTTCAGTTTTATGAACATAGGTCTATATGTCTTTACCTTCTTTTTAATTTTCAAGTTCGCCGAAAGCATCTTTTGATCCTGGTTCTACAAATTGCTAATATATTCTTGTAAAGTAATTAGAGATGCTATGTATTTTATGTTGATTTTTTTGCCCCTTTTTGTTTTTGAATGTACGCAGAAAAAAGTCAGTAAAATTTTATTCCAATAAATTAGCTCATCTACGTGATCGTTGACAACAGTTTTGATGAGACGAAAATTTCAAACTTTCATAAAAATTTTACCAAGAATTTTTCTCTGTTGTATTCATCGTTTGAACAATCTTAAAAACATGGTATATTTTGCTGGAAGTCTAGCTAAAATTTTCAATTTTTGGCAGGCACCTTGTAGTACTAAATATGGTATTGTCACGCAGCCTGTCCAAAACCTGCGTTACGAGCTACAAGGACGCCTGCATTGGAATCGAATTTGGATTGCTCCTCCAATGCGGGAGCCTGTTGGAAAGCTATAAAAATAATTATTTTTTGGACATCCAAATATGGAGGGAAGGATTTTCTGGTCTCTCACCTCCCATCCTAGGTAGCGAATGACCGCAGGTTCGGTTGTTGATTTAATTATACAAAGGAAGCCTTCGAAAAAGGTACTATAATTCATTGGCATGTTATTGGGATAATTTGTTTACGATGACTAGTTGCGTCAATTTTTAATCATTATATTGGTCAACTGTTTGTCTGAACAAAGTACTTATTTGTATAGTCGTCTCTGTATTAGAATACTGTAGATAGCCTGCGAAGAATTCGAGTAGTATACTGATGTTTTGTTCATCAGTTTTTCAAGTTTGTAAAGTAAGTGAAAGATTGGTTGTCTTTTTTCCATAGTGCAGTTAAGAAAGTCTTCAATGACAGGTTAAGGAGTTGCATGGTATTGCATCCATGTTTTTAGGTACCGCCTTCCCTCTCGAGGTAGTTCATCCGGGTCTTAAAGGGTTACAGGCTGAAGGAAATCTTATTTTTTCACCTGCCCAGAGTCTGCACTGTTGCACTGCCTTAGTTGATTCCAAGAAATTTCGTATTCAACTGAAATTTTCTGCCGAGTGGACTACCAGTCTTTCTGGGAAGTTAAAAATTATAGTTAAACTCTGCTTCCTTAGTCGCTACAAACAAAAACAGATAATTTTTTTTGTCCGTTTTCTGGCATATGCCTAGTGTTGGCATCGTGGACAACGAAAAACAAATCTTTTGA
The DNA here is from genome assembly GCA_019787425.1 of Platygyra sinensis. Lineage (NCBI taxonomy): Eukaryota > Metazoa > Cnidaria > Anthozoa > Scleractinia > Merulinidae > Platygyra > Platygyra sinensis. The sequence goes on from JAHPZR010052232.1 coordinate 6,906, forward strand.
TTTGACTTACAAGTATTTGAATATTGTAGTGGAGAAATACATTCAACGTTTGATTATAGATAAGGCAGCAACGAGACAACATCTCCTTAGGGAATATCCCATTGAGGGGGGCCTCCCATGGGTTTGGGGGAACAAGGAACGTGATAATTTATTTCAAGGGAACAAGGGATATTTTTAGAATTAATTTGAAGGAACGAGATATCTCTACAATTCAGGGGAATCAAGACAAACTATTGTAGGGAACAAGAAAGACTGAAAAGTGAAATTTTCCAAGGGATCAAGGGGACATTTTATTCGCCCCTCACCCACCCCCTGAGAGGCCCTCAACTGCGATCGTGGACCTGCCAAAGCAACTGGTTATGAGCGCTCTTTCACAGGTAACAATGTCGGCTATGTCCGGTTAATATGTCGCCGTTATATAAGATGCCTGAAATCTGCTTAAAGCATTTAATCCCCCTTTAATGTAATGAAGCTAAAAGCTTAAAAGTAAAGTAGGTAACTATGGAAGCGTCTATGTAAATTTTCTTAAGTAATGCCTTTTCATTTATGAACTCTGTAAAAATTATTTCCTACATTAAAATGTATTCCTGTAAAATTAAGGCTAGAGAGAACGTGTTATGTTTCCGTTTATGATACTCTTTTACTTCTTAAACAAAATAACAGAAGAATACAACATGTATTTTTTAATTTATTCGCCAGTCATAACAATGCCTGGCAATGTATTGTACATAGCGAATTTATAAAGTATATGTAAAATGCCCTAAATATGGCTAAATGCCATGAACTTTGATATTAAATATACCTAAAAGCTGGCCATCCTCTTGCAAACTTATTTTACTTGTTTGGCTTACGAACAAGGGATCTTTAGACCAGTTACATCTGGGGTCGTTTGGAAGACTAATGTGAACTACGATTAGGTGGGTAATTATTGCCCTTAGTATCCATCGACCAATCGTTTGTCGAGTTGTCATGTAAACGATAACAGGCGATGAATCATTGTCGTCCCCAGAGCCACTTGTCCCTCTCGACCGCCGAGGCCTTGGCACAAAGAAAAAGTTAAAAGGTGGCTCGGGAGAGGTTTGGCCCTCTCGAAAAGTTTCACAAAATCAAAGTTAAGCTCTTCTTGCCCTTACTAAAGGCAGCCGGGAGCAAAGGAAGGTTGCGGGGAGTGGGAATTCAAGGAAGCTCCCTAACATCCGCACTGGAAAACTAATTTCTAATCAGGGTAGAAATCTTCCCATCCGTGGACATTAGCATTCTCATCAGAGTCGCAGTAAGTTTCTAGCTGTTGGAGATCAGCGAGATTTTCTTCTTCCTCTTGTGACATCTGCAAATGAAACATATTGTTTAAAAATTGTGCAGCTCTAGACCTTTACAGTTTACAATTTAATGTTTACTTTATCTTTAACTTCCTCGGCGTGTTTCCCTCGATTCTGTGATTCTCTGTTCCCCGCTTGTTTCCTCTTCTCCAGTTCCTTATTCCGCTTGCTCTCGGCTGCTGCCTGCTTAGCTGCAATTTTCGCCGCAGTAGCCGCGGCGAACGCCTCCGAGGGTGTGGTTGGGGAACTCCGCATCCGAGTTCACGCGCAACCTCTCGGATGCGTTGTAATTCCTTCAGTTTCCTTTCTTCGGCAGCGCGCATTTTTTCTTTCACATCCTCCAAAGTGCGTTTAGGGGCGACTTTTTGCTTTCTCAATCGCAAACGCCGAGAAACTTTAACAGGTGGGTAGACCTTGTCTCCAGCAGGAATGTCGAAAGCGACTGAGTTTTTTACTTGCTTTAGTGAGAGAGTGAAGCCAGTTGAACTCGGTGGCTGAACAGCGACTCGTCGCGGCTTCGGAAATATCTTCATTTCAGCTGGATCCAACTTGCTGCGAGAAGTTTTGAACTTGGACAGGAAGGATCCACACATCTTCGTAATAAACTTCGATAAAAGTCTTAAAAAATTGTTGCAGAAAATTTTCTTACGACATGCACAAACTGTGTTGACAACCTAAAATTAGCAAACTTGTTACCTTGGATTCGTTTATTACGTATGAAAACATCACATTCGAGCGACGTTTATTTGACGCAAGAGAGGATGATTAGATCGCGCTTACAGAACATCTTAAAAAAAGCTCACTCGTAATTTATATTTGGATTTTTATCATCGCTTGAATGAATCTGAGGAAAACGATCTTCACTATTAACATATGATCTGCATCCGGATTTGAAAGTTTTTTTCGAACACCCCTTGATCAATCCAAATAACCAGAGTAATCGTTGGGGCGAGGAAAGGTGTGCGCTTTAAGGCAAAGCTCAGCTTGTAGCCCGTGTGGAAGGCCTGTTCAATCCAGGCACTCTTCTTCTTCCTACTTTCAACCTCAATGTAAGGTCTTGTTAAGATTTAATTATTAGGCTGATTTAGCAACAGGACGGGAACGTCAGATGATGACTGGAGGGCGCGCGGAATAGCCTGAATTCTGTTCTAATTTTTGCCATAATTGGGTGTTTTTTCTGCGCGCGCCGTCGTCAAGTGACGTTCCCGTTTTAATTAACAACTATTCACCGAAATGGAGGTGGCTGTTTTAGTATCTACTAAAACAAGGAGAGAATATACACCACAAAATAATTACATTGGTTGATGTCTTCACTTCTCCCGGATGCAAACCGGGACGCCATCTTCTCTCGAGTTGCTCGGAGTAAATAGCACAGGATATTCGGAGTTTGAGGAGCCAATCAGCGCGTGCCTGCAACGCTATCCACTGTTTTAGTATATACTAATTACGAATAATTACTCACAGTTAGCAAATGCAGGAGTTTCCACGGTTGTGCCAGCAATGATTTATGAATAAAATTAGAATATCTAAAACGGGGGACAGCCCTGAACAAGGGCTAAACAAGGTGCTAAAAACAAAACGAAAGGAATATGCCAACATTTGGAAAGAGTAACGCTGGCGAGAACTGAAAATATTATAATATGAAAAAATAATTTTTCGGGTCTGAATGGGGCTAAGTGTTAAGTGTTAAGTGTTATTTGCCCATAATTTTTAGTGTTTGTAAACCCCCATAATTCTTATCTGCTCTTGGAAAATCAGTGATAAAAATCACTCTTGAACCTTGAGCCTGTGCTCAAAAGGGGCTGTAGAAGCTCGAAGACCCTTTTTTCGACCTATTATCATTAGTATTCTGGGAGACCTTGGAAGTACTGGGGTCCAATCTCGAATCAAGTACCCGCGGTCTTTGAAATACTCTGTTATTGCATTGAATTACAAGGATTTCTCTCCCTGAAAAATAAATAAATATGGGCGTGGTTCGAAACATTTAAAGGAAACGTGAATCGTCTAAAAACTCGGACTGAGTGTATTGTTTTCGAAATATAACGATACGTTTTGTTAAAACACGGCATTATCTACCACTTGTAGTATGCGTTTGAGGAAATGTACAATATTTCGAAAATTATAGATGTTTAAGTGCCTTTATAGCCTCTTAAAGATCTATAATTTTCGAAATATTGTACATTTCCTCACACGCATGCTACAAGTTGTAGATAATAACTTGTTTTGTCAAAATGTATTGCTGTATTTCGAAAACGATCCGAGTTTTTAGACGTTTTCTATTGTGGTCACGTGACATACCAAATATGGGCGTGGTTCGAAACATTTAAAGGAAACGTGAATCGAACAAACACGGTAAACTTTGATGCCCACTGGACTTCAAGAGCCAAAAAAAGGAGGTTTTCAGATTTCCTTAGCAACAGACTTGTAGTTAAGTTTCTCCCCCCTTAATGATTTCAAAATACTCTCTTATTGCATTGAATTACAAGGATTTCTCTCCCTGAAAAAATCGAATCTGTAAACTGCAAATAATATTTCTTTCCCATGTGAATATAACGACAAGTCGAAAATGTTTGGATTCGTTCTTGGAAGTCTTCGGACATCTTCGTCAGTCTTCGGTAGTCTTCAGAAATCTTGAAATAATCGGGAAATTGTTAATTTGGAAAATGGCCAAAAACTCCATGATATACTAAACATGGTTAATGGACCCTTTGGGGCCCATTTTGTTTTCTTCTGGAAAACAATTACTACTGTTACAGACAATTTTTGACGTTAGTTTTCGCGCGTGCTTTTGCAGCACGTGCACAAGGATTTCAAAGAACAAACATGCCGTCAATAGAGTGGTCATTTTATTTACTCAACACCCGCACTATCTGTGTTATTTTTCTCTATAATTGAACGCAGTGTATTGATGGCTTTAGTCATATTACAAAGATATATTAGAAAAGGAAACGATGCAAAGAACTCAGCAATTTTCAGCTTTTGTTTGTTGCCGAAAGAACCCAGTTAAATGAAATCAAACAAGGGCGAGGAGTGAGGTAAGACGTGTGTTTGAAGCTCTGGAATAAGTGAGCAGTTAAACGATGTAATTCCTAAGCTTAAACCGGCCCTCTGACGCTGAAACTAATATGCCTAACGGCAAAGATAAACCGGTGACAGATACGAAAAATACGCGAAAAAGACAACGGGAAAATGGTTCTCAAACAGATGAAGACGCTCCAGCCGGCGGCCATTGCTGCGATGCCTCGAAAATGGCCGAGATCAACGCCAAACTCGACAAAATTTTACAGGTCGTGGCCGAATTTGATGCTGTTAAAACACGTATGATGCAGCTAGAAGAAGAGAATAAGCAGTTAAAACAAGCGGCGGAGAACACTGCTAATGAAATAACAGACCTAAAAGCCACTACGGTTTACGCCTACAGTGGTCTAGAAAATAATAATCAAGAACTTAACTCCCTCAAGGAAGAGGTCATGAAGTTAAAGCGACGTAACATTACTAGAAGCCTACACAAGGAGAGAAAATATTAAGATATTTGGTATTGAAGATGAACAAGGGGAATCCAATACTAGAACAGAGGAACTTGTTCGTACCATGATGCGCGAGAAGATGAATATTCCAGAAGAAGACGTTGAAGGCCTTCATTTCGAGCGAGTGCATCGAATTCCAACACGGCAGGATATTGCTCGCTCTTCCAAGCCGAGACCGATTATTGCAAAATTTAGCTATTACAAGGACAAGGAATATATGTGGTCCTTTGTTAAGAACCTCAAAGGCAGTGGAATCGGAATCTCAAACGATTTTCCGAAAGAGATCGACGAAATCCACCAAAAGCTCTATCCGGTTTTGAAGGAGGCAAAGAGGACAGGACAAAAGGCTAGCTTTAAAGTGGATAAATTAATCATCAGTGGACAGGTATATAGGGGTGCGGAGACAGAAAGCCTTGCACATTATGGTTTAATTATGAACAGCTAAAACGTTCGGCTGACAGAGGGCCGAAGCGCCAAAACACGCCGATGGACCTTTTAGGTATTTATTTGTGTCTTTTAAACGTTATCTTGTCATCAATTTTACATAATTTTTGCTACATGTATTTGTCTGTTTTAGGTAATTTCCCTTTAAGTTTGTGTATCTTTACGCAATATTTTTTCCCAAGATCGGATTCAACACTGCTTCTTACAAATCTTAATATGGTGAAATCAATAATTATTTTTATTATCACGTTATGTTTGGGTTCTTCTGCGACCTATCTTGCATTCAATTCTAGAGCGTGAAATGGGCGTCGAGACATTGAAATTTGTTTCCTTAAATGTGAAGGGCATTAGCAATTTTCATAAAAGAAAAACAATTTATACTTGGTGTCGAAAGAAAAATGCTGATTTCTCCTTTTTACAAGAAACACATTCAAAGAAAGAAGTAGAAACACAGTGGAAAAATCAATGGGGGGCCGAGATCATTATGTCACATGGAAGTTCAAATTCTCGTGGAGTTGCTATCTTGATCAAAAAAGGTGTTGATTACACTCCCCACTCCAAAATCATAGACCCCTTGGGACGGTATATTATTCTAAAAGCTGAGATTAAAGACAAAATTTATGTCCTGATTAATATCTATGCACCAAACAAAGATAAAGACAGTTACAAATTCTTTGCCGATTTGTTAGCAAGGTTGAAAAATGAAAATTTTGACGAAGAAGAAAATATCATTGTAGGAGGAGATTTTAATTGTCCACTTAATACGATCCTTGATAAGAAAGGAGGCATACACTAACGCCTAGGAAATCAGTGGTATCAATCATAAATAGCATACAAGGTGACCTTGACCTAATAGATATCTGGAGAGTGAAAAACCCCAACACAAAAAGCTATACGTGGAGTCAAAACTCCCCAATGATACTTTGCCGTTTGGACTATTGGTTGATCTCTAATAATCTACATGATTTAACTACATCAACAGATATCATTCCAGCTATCAAGACAGACCATTCGGCAATCTCTTTAGAATTAAATAATAATGATAATCAAATATAAATTACGAGTGAGCTTTTTTTAAGATGTTCTGTAAGCGCGATCTAATCATCCTCTCTTGCGTCAAATAAACGTCGCTCGAATGTGATGTTTTCATACGTAATAAACGAATCCAAGGTAACAAGTTTGCTAATTTTAGGTTGTCAACACAGTTTGTGCATGTCGTAAGAAAATTTTCTGCAACAATTTTTTAAGACTTTTATCGAAGTTTATTACGAAGATGTGTGGATCCTTCCTGTCCAAGTTCAAAACTTCTCGCAGCAAGTTGGATCCAGCTGAAATGAAGATATTTCCGAAGCCGCGACGAGTCGCTGTTCAGCCACCGAGTTCAACTGGCTTCACTCTCTCACTAAAGCAAGTAAAAAACACAGTCGCTTTCGACATTCCTGCTGGAGACATGGTCTACCCACCTGTTAAAGTTTCTCGGCATTTGCGATTGAGAAAGCAAAAAGTCGCCCCTAAACGCACTTTGGAGGATGTGAAAGAAAAAATGCGCGCTGCCGAAGAAAGGAAACTGAAGGAATTACAACGCATCCGAGAGGTTGCGCGTGAACTCGGATGCGGAGTTCCCCAACCACACCCCTCGGAGGCGTTCGCCGCGGATACTGCGGCGAAAATTGCAGCTAAGCAGGCAGCAGCCGAGAGCAAGCGGAATAAGGAACTGGAGAAGAGGAAACAAGCGGGGAACAGAGAATCACAGAATCGAGGGAAACACGCCGAGGAAGTTAAAGATAAAGTAAACATTAAATTGTAAACTGTAAAGGTCTAGAGCTGCACAATTTTTAAACAATATGTTTCATTTGCAGATGTCACAAGAGGAAGAAGAAAATCTCGCTGATCTCCAACAGCTAGAAACTTACTGCGACTCTGATGAGAATGCTAATGTCCACGGATGGGAAGATTTCTACCCTGATTAGAAATTAGTTTTCCAGTGCGGATGTTAGGGAGCTTCCTTGAATTCCCACTCCCCGCAACCTTCCTTTGCTCCCGGCTGCCTTTAGTAAGGGCAAGAAGAGCTTAACTTTGATTTTGTGAAACTTTTCGAGAGGGCCAAACCTCTCCCGAGCCACCTTTTAACTTTTTCTTTGTGCCAAGGCCTCGGCGGTCGAGAGGGACAAGTGGCTCTGGGGACGACAATGATTCATCGCCTGTTATCGTTTACATGACAACTCGACAAACGATTGGTCGATGGATACTAAGGGCAATAATTACCCACCTAATTGTAGTTCACATTAGTCTTCCAAACGACCCCAGATGTAACTGGTCTAAAGATCCCTTGTTCGTAAGCCAAACAAGTAAAATAAGTTTGCAAGAGATGGCCAGCTTTTAGGTATATTTAATATCAAAGTTCATGGCATTTAGCCATATTTAGGGCATTTTACATATACTTTATAAATTCGCTATGTACAATACATTGCCAGGCATTGTTATGACTGGCGAATAAATTAAAAAATACATGTTGTATTCTTCTGTTATTTGGTTTAAGAAGTAAAAGAGTATCATAAACGGAAACATAACACGTTCTCTCTAGCCTTAATTTTACAGGAATACATTTTAATGTAGGAAATAATTTTTACAGAGTTCATAAATGAAAAGGCATTGCTTAAGAAAATTTACATAGACGCTTCCTTAGTTACCTACTTTACTTTTAAGCTTTTAGCTTCATTACATTAAAGGGGTATTAAATGCTTTAAGCAGATTTCAGGCATCTTATATAACGGCGACATATTAACCGGACATAGCCGACATTGTTACCTGTGAAAGAGCGCTCATAACCAGTTGCTTTGGCAGCTTCACGATCGCAGTTGAGGGCCTCTCAGGGGGTGGGTGAGGGGCGAATAAAATGTCCTCTTGATCCCTTGGAAAATTTCACTTTTCAGTCTTTCTTGTTCCCTACAATAGTTTGTCTTGATTCCCCTGAATTGTAGAGATATCTCGTTCCTTCAAATTAATTCTAAAAATATCCCTTGTTCCCTTGAAATAAATTATCATGTTCCCTTGTTCCCCCAAACCCATGGGAGGCCCCCCTCAATGGGATATTCCCTAAGGAGATGTTGTCTCGTTGCTGCCTTATCTATAATCAAACGTTGAACGTATTTCTCCACTACAATATTCAAATACTTGTAAGTCAAATCAAAAGATTTGTTTTTCGTTGTCCACGATGCCAACACTAGGCATATGCCAGAAAACGGACAAAAAATTTATCTGTTTTTGTTTGTAGCGACTAAGGAAGCAGAGTTTAACTATAATTTTTAACTTCCCAGAAAGACTGGTAGTCCACTCGGCAGAAAATTTCAGTTGAATACGAAATTTCTTGGAATCAACTAAGGCAGTGCAACAGTGCAGACTCTGGGCAGGTGAAAAAATAAGATTTCCTTCAGCCTGTAACCCTTTAAGACCCAGATGAACTACCTCGAGAGGGAAGGCGGTACCTAAAAACATGGATGCAATACCATGCAACTCCTTAACCTGTCATTGAGGACTTTCTTAACTGCACTATGGAAAAAAGACAACCAATCTTTCACTTACTTTACAAACTTGAAAAACTGATGAACAAAACATCAGTATACTACTCGAATTCTTCGCAGGCTATCTACAGTATTCCAATACAGAGACGACTATACAAATAAGTACTTTGTTCAGACAAACAGTTGACCAATATAATGTTTAAAAATTGACGCAACTAGTCATCGTAAACAAATTATCCCAATAACATGCCAATGAATTATAGTACCTTTTTCGAAGGCTTCCTTTGTATAATTAAATCAACAACCGAACCTGCGGTCATTCGCTACCTAGGATGGGAGGTGAGAGGCCAGAAAATCCTTCCCTCCATATTTGGATGTCCAAAAAATAATTATTTTTATAGCTTTCCAACAGGCTCCTGCATTGGAGGAGCAATCCAAATTCGATTCCAATGCAGGCGTCCTTGTAGCTCGTAACGCAGGTTTTGGACAGGCTGCGTGACAATACCATATTTAGCACTACAAGGTGCCTGCCAAAAATTGAAAATTTTAGCTAGACTTCCAGCAAAATATACCATGTTTTTAAGATTGTTCAAACGATGAATACAACAGAGAAAAATTCTTGGTAAAATTTTTATGAAAGTTTGAAATTTTCGTCTCATCAAAACTGTTGTCAACGATCACGTAGATGAGCTAATTTATTGGAATAAAATTTTACTGACTTTTTTCTGCGTACATCCAAAAACAAAAAGGGGCAAAAAAATCAACATAAAATACATAGCATCTCTAATTACTTTACAAGAATATATGAGCAATTTGTAGAACCAGGATCAAAAGATGCTTTCGGCGAACTTGAAAATTAAAAAGAAGGTAAAGACATATAGACCTATGTTCATAAAACTGAAAATGATGGAGTCAAAATATTTGACAGCAATTACTTGTCACCGTTTGAATGGCCGGGTTACGGAGTAAACGCATGTTTTTCTTGGTGTCTTCCACTCCTAGCCTCTTTGAGTCCCTGGACTGCAGTCCCATATCACTGATTTCTATGTTTACCATACCTTCAAGAGAGTTTCGCTTGTTTTTGCTATACTCTTGTTCGCTGTCGTTATTCCAGGTTAACGTTCTCCCGTCCGTGTCGCAGTTTTTACGAATGTACTTCGAGGCGCTATTTCGTTTCTCTAAAAAGCTGTTTCGGTCTTGTTCCGCGTCACCTTTGGGAGGTAATAAGTCACATTCCTCAATGAGCGGGCTCCTTTTTCCATTGCAAATCTCTGTTTTTCCGGCTTTCTTTTCAAGTTCTTCCAGATCATTTGCCATGTTATTATCGACATTTTCCTTATTACTCTCCTCTATAACGCCTAGATCTTCGCAAAGTGGAACAAATCCATTTAAGCAGTTGTTTTTGCCGTTACTTTCTTGTTTAGATGGTGGGGTTTTATTCGACGAAGACTGCTCTCCGCTCGAGCCATTTTCCGAAGGAACTACAAGAGTAGTTCCCAGGCTACTGCCTCCTCCAACACCACTCCCTCCTCCGTTATCCCCGTCGAAGTCGCCGTCGTCGTTATTAGTGCGCCTGGAGCTTAATTTACATCCAGAAGTGGTTTTAAGCCTACGCATGTGTTTTTCGATTTCGTCCTCATCTGAGCTACTGCAACTCGAGGATCGCCGACTGCCTCCCGAGGGCACCGGCGACAGACGGCGTGTTGTCCTTTTTGATTTCATCACCCCTCCCCCGAGGTGCTTTCTAGTCCGTTCAACACGCGGCGAGTTAACTGGACTGTCCT
>JAHPZR010052232.1:22500-24874 GCA_019787425.1 Platygyra sinensis
TACCACAATAAAGATTTGAAAATGGCACACAATAACAGAAATCCTCTGCCCAAAAATATTCAGCAGAGGGGCAGGATGGGGAGATTATCACCAAAAGGTTAATTAAAATCATTTTCAATAGTTCAAATGTTATTTTATGACGTTACATCCAGTCTATCAAAATGTCAAAATGACATCTGACAAATGGCTGATACCATCAGAAACTAACCTCTGACAGGCTTGAGATACATGATCAGAAACACTGTAACGCACATCCATGATATTGATGAGTGTTTCGCTGTCATTGACCTCGTAAAATGGGGCACGGCCACACACCAGCATGAAAAGAATGACTCCCAGACTCCAAATGTCTAAACCAAAAACAATCTATTAGTAAGACGAATTGGCAAAGTATGCTATCAAGACTAATGTCCTTTGATATAACTTAAGCCTTATGATGCAAGTGTAAAAGTAAAAAACTTGATAAATATAAAAATGTTACACTGGTTGACAAAAACTATTACAAATCTTTAAATCTCAACATTTTGGCTATTAATTTAACATGAGCCTTCTTGGGGGGTAATAGAAGATGTAATGAGGTGAAAAGTTTATTTAAGATTGTGTAGTTGCTCGTAAAAACCAATTATAATGGAAATTAGCCTTATCCAATAGAATCAAGGCTCTGTACTTGCGGTTGACAGGACTTTTGCACATGTTAATTTTCCCAGCCTCTAAGAGGCGTGGGTTTTGCCAACTTGTGCTGGTACATAATATTGTAGACGATTCCTACGAGACAGTATGACCAGATTGTAAACAATGTTCAGTGAGTATGGTATGTTTTTGTTGGGGTGCTTTTTGATGTTCTCAGTCAGCAAAATATAGAACTTCTTCTTGGTCTCCACGATGTAGTGTTTGTCACAGTCTTCGGATGGAATGGAACTGATTACACCGCATGCTTGATCTTTTGGAAATGGATCTTTTCGCTTGGCAAATGAGCTGCAAAAGGTCTGGTGTGTTTTTAAAGGCAACTTTGATATTATAATTGTTCAAATCCCACTTGATTGGCTTTGTTGTACCCTTGATATATGGTAGGGTGCAAAAATGCTTTTTAACGTCTTCCAGTGCAAATGCTACAGACTGCTGAGGTGACCGTTTAGGCTTGCTTAAACCAGTTATAAACCATTTCAGGTAACCATTCCTCAACAGTGCAGAACTCACTTTTTAGATTGATCGTTGTTAGTGGTCAGAATATTGTTACTTTGTGTGATTGGTCAAAGACTTACAACAGCCTTCTTGTCTGTGATTGGTTGATGCGACTCAAACACTCAATACCTCTAGGTGTGGGTGTGCTTGTGATAGATCTTATTTGCAAGTTTACCGTTGTCTTGTCGAAACAGGTAATGATAAAGGCTATTTCTCGTTTTGTTTTCTTTCAACTGTGAACTGGATTGATGGCTAAATGCTGCTCAGCAGCGTCACATAGGGACTTGGTAATAAAAGAACTTTGACAATTTGACAAGTTACCATTATATCCACTTTATTTTACAACATGTTTTAAGACTCTCTGTAGACTGGGATGCTTTGCGAGCGTTTTGCTTTGTTTTGATTCTGTCGCTGGAGAAAGCACTAGAAAAATCAAAAGGATTTGGGGGCATTTGGCGGCCTAAAATAGCATTTACTGGTAGAAACTGATATGAGATGTTTGCTTTAATCACAATTTGGCTTAGAATAACTGTGTTTTGAAATTCTGACTTTGCATTGCGAGGTGACAACTGTCAACTATACTTCCTCCCGCCGTAAGCCTTAAAACACTTCCATGCAATGAATTTGCTTTTCATTTACTTTGAGAGACTTCAGAAGCATTTACACAGAATTAACAGTACTTAGTATGCTTAGCATACTGTCTTAGTTATGATGTAGAATAAGAGTTGTAATAATTATCTTTTTCATTCATGAATTCATACTGTGCCTCAGAATCCCTACAGAGTTAATGTCGACCAGTCATGTATAGATTAACTTATTTAGTAAAAAATTTTCTTTTCACTCTTATTGCAATGAAAGGTTTGTTTTCTTTACCTGGAAGAAACTGCAGTGGAGAAAGCACTTTTCACTTTTCATCGAAATAAGTTTCAAAAAATCTTGTTAAAGTGAACCTCAAACTGGATGAATCTACAAGCAATGTGATAGTCTTTTCTGAAGGCTAGCATTGCAATGGAAAATTCAATTTACTGCCACTTACTGCAGCAAACGGTCAGTATTTTTTCTTGTATCACATTCCATCTTAACCGCTTCTTCACCAATCCTTGACAGATTTTCTCAGATAATTCTATCGACCAACGTCTACAGTCTACACCTTCCACCAAGGTTATTTATGTGTGCAATGCCTGCAGGTCAA
>JAHPZR010052233.1:0-5000 GCA_019787425.1 Platygyra sinensis
TGAGCTTTTTTTAAGATGTTCTGTAAGCGCGATCTAATCATCCTCTCTTGCGTCAAATAAACGTCGCTCGAATGTGATGTTTTCATACGTAATAAACGAATCCAAGGTAACAAGTTTGCTAATTTTAGGTTGTCAACACAGTTTGTGCATGTCGTAAGAAAATTTTCTGCAACAATTTTTTAAGACTTTTATCGAAGTTTATTACGAAGATGTGTGGATCCTTCCTGTCCAAGTTCAAAACTTCTCGCAGCAAGTTGGATCCAGCTGAAATGAAGATATTTCCGAAGCCGCGACGAGTCGCTGTTCAGCCACCGAGTTCAAACTGGCTTCACTCTCTCACTAAAGCAAGTAAAAAACACAGTCGCTTTCGACATTCCTGCTGGAGACATGGTCTACCCACCTGTTAAAGTTTCTCGGCATTTGCGATTGAGAAAGCAAAAAGTCGCCCCTAAACGCACTTTGGAGGATGTGAAAGAAAAAATGCGCGCTGCCGAAGAAAGGAAACTGAAGGAATTACAACGCATCCGAGAGGTTGCGCGTGAACTCGGATGCGGAGTTCCCCAACCACACCCCTCGGAGGCGTTCGCCGCGGATACTGCGGCGAAAATTGCAGCTAAGCAGGCAGCAGCCGAGAGCAAGCGGAATAAGGAACTGGAGAAGAGGAAACAAGCGGGGAACAGAGAATCACAGAATCGAGGGAAACACGCCGAGGAAGTTAAAGATAAAGTAAACATTAAATTGTAAACTGTAAAGGTCTAGAGCTGCACAATTTTTAAACAATATGTTTCATTTGCAGATGTCACAAGAGGAAGAAGAAAATCTCGCTGATCTCCAACAGCTAGAAACTTACTGCGACTCTGATGAGAATGCTAATGTCCACGGATGGGAAGATTTCTACCCTGATTAGAAATTAGTTTTCCAGTGCGGATGTTAGGGAGCTTCCTTGAATTCCCACTCCCCGCAACCTTCCTTTGCTCCCGGCTGCCTTTAGTAAGGGCAAGAAGAGCTTAACTTTGATTTTGTGAAACTTTTCGAGAGGGCCAAACCTCTCCCGAGCCACCTTTTAACTTTTCTTTGTGCCAAGGCCTCGGCGGTCGAGAGGGACAAGTGGCTCTGGGGACGACAATGATTCATCGCCTGTTATCGTTTACATGACAACTCGACAAACGATTGGTCGATGGATACTAAGGGCAATAATTACCCACCTAATTGTAGTTCACATTAGTCTTCCAAACGACCCCAGATGTAACTGGTCTAAAGATCCCTTGTTCGTAAGCCAAACAAGTAAAATAAGTTTGCAAGAGATGGCCAGCTTTTAGGTATATTTAATATCAAAGTTCATGGCATTTAGCCATATTTAGGGCATTTTACATATACTTTATAAATTCGCTATGTACAATACATTGCCAGGCATTGTTATGACTGGCGAATAAATTAAAAAATACATGTTGTATTCTTCTGTTATTTGGTTTAAGAAGTAAAAGAGTATCATAAACGGAAACATAACACGTTCTCTCTAGCCTTAATTTTACAGGAATACATTTTAATGTAGGAAATAATTTTTACAGAGTTCATAAATGAAAAGGCATTGCTTAAGAAAATTTACATAGACGCTTCCTTAGTTACCTACTTTACTTTTAAGCTTTTAGCTTCATTACATTAAAGGGGTATTAAATGCTTTAAGCAGATTTCAGGCATCTTATATAACGGCGACATATTAACCGGACATAGCCGACATTGTTACCTGTGAAAGAGCGCTCATAACCAGTTGCTTTGGCAGCTTCACGATCGCAGTTGAGGGCCTCTCAGGGGGTGGGTGAGGGGCGAATAAAATGTCCTCTTGATCCCTTGGAAAATTTCACTTTTCAGTCTTTCTTGTTCCCTACAATAGTTTGTCTTGATTCCCCTGAATTGTAGAGATATCTCGTTCCTTCAAATTAATTCTAAAAATATCCCTTGTTCCCTTGAAATAAATTATCATGTTCCCTTGTTCCCCCAAACCCATGGGAGGCCCCCCTCAATGGGATATTCCCTAAGGAGATGTTGTCTCGTTGCTGCCTTATCTATAATCAAACGTTGAACGTATTTCTCCACTACAATATTCAAATACTTGTAAGTCAAATCAAAAGATTTGTTTTTCGTTGTCCACGATGCCAACACTAGGCATATGCCAGAAAACGGACAAAAAATTTATCTGTTTTTGTTTGTAGCGACTAAGGAAGCAGAGTTTAACTATAATTTTTAACTTCCCAGAAAGACTGGTAGTCCACTCGGCAGAAAATTTCAGTTGAATACGAAATTTCTTGGAATCAACTAAGGCAGTGCAACAGTGCAGACTCTGGGCAGGTGAAAAAATAAGATTTCCTTCAGCCTGTAACCCTTTAAGACCCAGATGAACTACCTCGAGAGGGAAGGCGGTACCTAAAAACATGGATGCAATACCATGCAACTCCTTAACCTGTCATTGAGGACTTTCTTAACTGCACTATGGAAAAAAGACAACCAATCTTTCACTTACTTTACAAACTTGAAAAACTGATGAACAAAACATCAGTATACTACTCGAATTCTTCGCAGGCTATCTACAGTATTCCAATACAGAGACGACTATACAAATAAGTACTTTGTTCAGACAAACAGTTGACCAATATAATGTTTAAAAATTGACGCAACTAGTCATCGTAAACAAATTATCCCAATAACATGCCAATGAATTATAGTACCTTTTTCGAAGGCTTCCTTTGTATAATTAAATCAACAACCGAACCTGCGGTCATTCGCTACCTAGGATGGGAGGTGAGAGGCCAGAAAATCCTTCCCTCCATATTTGGATGTCCAAAAAATAATTATTTTTATAGCTTTCCAACAGGCTCCTGCATTGGAGGAGCAATCCAAATTCGATTCCAATGCAGGCGTCCTTGTAGCTCGTAACGCAGGTTTTGGACAGGCTGCGTGACAATACCATATTTAGCACTACAAGGTGCCTGCCAAAAATTGAAAATTTTAGCTAGACTTCCAGCAAAATATACCATGTTTTTAAGATTGTTCAAACGATGAATACAACAGAGAAAAATTCTTGGTAAAATTTTTATGAAAGTTTGAAATTTTCGTCTCATCAAAACTGTTGTCAACGATCACGTAGATGAGCTAATTTATTGGAATAAAATTTTACTGACTTTTTTCTGCGTACATCCAAAAACAAAAAGGGGCAAAAAAATCAACATAAAATACATAGCATCTCTAATTACTTTACAAGAATATATGAGCAATTTGTAGAACCAGGATCAAAAGATGCTTTCGGCGAACTTGAAAATTAAAAAGAAGGTAAAGACATATAGACCTATGTTCATAAAACTGAAAATGATGGAGTCAAAATATTTGACAGCAATTACTTGTCACCGTTTGAATGGCCGGGTTACGGAGTAAACGCATGTTTTTCTTGGTGTCTTCCACTCCTAGCCTCTTTGAGTCCCTGGACTGCAGTCCCATATCACTGATTTCTATGTTTACCATACCTTCAAGAGAGTTTCGCTTGTTTTTGCTATACTCTTGTTCGCTGTCGTTATTCCAGGTTAACGTTCTCCCGTCCGTGTCGCAGTTTTTACGAATGTACTTCGAGGCGCTATTTCGTTTCTCTAAAAAGCTGTTTCGGTCTTGTTCCGCGTCACCTTTGG
Source organism: Platygyra sinensis (assembly GCA_019787425.1). Lineage (NCBI taxonomy): Eukaryota > Metazoa > Cnidaria > Anthozoa > Scleractinia > Merulinidae > Platygyra > Platygyra sinensis. The sequence goes on from JAHPZR010052233.1 coordinate 3,675, forward strand.
GAGGTAATAAGTCACATTCCTCAATGAGCGGGCTCCTTTTTCCATTGCAAATCTCTGTTTTTCCGGCTTTCTTTTCAAGTTCTTCCAGATCATTTGCCATGTTATTATCGACATTTTCCTTATTACTCTCCTCTATAACGCCTAGATCTTCGCAAAGTGGAACAAATCCATTTAAGCAGTTGTTTTTGCCGTTACTTTCTTGTTTAGATGGTGGGGTTTTATTCGACGAAGACTGCTCTCCGCTCGAGCCATTTTCCGAAGGAACTACAAGAGTAGTTCCCAGGCTACTGCCTCCTCCAACACCACTCCCTCCTCCGTTATCCCCGTCGAAGTCGCCGTCGTCGTTATTAGTGCGCCTGGAGCTTAATTTACATCCAGAAGTGGTTTTAAGCCTACGCATGTGTTTTTCGATTTCGTCCTCATCTGAGCTACTGCAACTCGAGGATCGCCGACTGCCTCCCGAGGGCACCGGCGACAGACGGCGTGTTGTCCTTTTTGATTTCATCACCCCTCCCCCGAGGTGCTTTCTAGTCCGTTCAACACGCGGCGAGTTAACTGGACTGTCCTCCAAATCAGATTCACGCTCCTCGTGAATTTGATTCAACGCCAAGGGAGTGCTCTTTGCTTTTCCCAATCGACTGTGGCGACTGACCCTCGGCCGCGCCAACGACGGAAAACTTGGAGTGATTTCAGTCGAAAACTGCGAGTTTGTCGATGTGGAAGGTTTATCCGGAAGGGAGCTCGTTGAGGGGAATTTTACATGCCTTTTCGAAAGACTTCCGGGCACTACGAGATCATCTTCTTCCATTGAACTGTGCAGAACTTCATCCGCCTCGATCGCATGCGCCTTGATCGTTTCATTCAACATTTGCCCCTCCCTTGGCGCCAGTCTCCCAGAGGAGTTGCGGCGAACTCTCGGGGAGCTTGAGCCCGAGCCAGTATCTGAATGATTCTCAGAATCGTTTTCTTTATCTTCTTCCACGAATTCTACCACAGGAGTGCTGAAGAAAAATGGCAGATTCAGTTAATAGAGGGCTTTGACATACGTCATCGCCAGCGTGGTGTTGCAGGTAAATTAATATGCATCTCAAAAGGTTTACGGACGCGCAATTTTTGTAGCTCATGTCGCCACTGTCAACCCGACCCGTCGAAACAGGGTGGCGAAACGCATGCAGCATTCTGTGCCCAACAATGTTGCGATATGTTGCGATCGTTCACTCGGGGCTTTGTCGAAGCATTGTTATTATCATATAGTTACAATACCTTGGAGACTGTTCTAGTCGCCTGTTCTCTGGCAGGGAAAGCCGTCCATTCTTTCTTCTTCTG
>JAHPZR010052233.1:10000-15665 GCA_019787425.1 Platygyra sinensis
CGATTCCTACGAGACAGTATGACCAGATTGTAAACAATGTTCAGTGAGTATGGTATGTTTTTGTTGGGGTGCTTTTTGATGTTCTCAGTCAGCAAAATATAGAACTTCTTCTTGGTCTCCACGATGTAGTGTTTGTCACAGTCTTCGGATGGAATGGAACTGATTACACCGCATGCTTGATCTTTTGGAAATGGATCTTTTCGCTTGGCAAATGAGCTGCAAAAGGTCTGGTGTGTTTTTAAAGGCAACTTTGATATTATAATTGTTCAAATCCCACTTGATTGGCTTTGTTGTACCCTTGATATATGGTAGGGTGCAAAAATGCTTTTTAACGTCTTCCAGTGCAAATGCTACAGACTGCTGAGGTGACCGTTTAGGCTTGCTTAAACCAGTTATAAACCATTTCAGGTAACCATTCCTCAACAGTGCAGAACTCACTTTTTAGATTGATCGTTGTTAGTGGTCAGAATATTGTTACTTTGTGTGATTGGTCAAAGACTTACAACAGCCTTCTTGTCTGTGATTGGTTGATGCGACTCAAACACTCAATACCTCTAGGTGTGGGTGTGCTTGTGATAGATCTTATTTGCAAGTTTACCGTTGTCTTGTCGAAACAGGTAATGATAAAGGCTATTTCTCGTTTTGTTTTCTTTCAACTGTGAACTGGATTGATGGCTAAATGCTGCTCAGCAGCGTCACATAGGGACTTGGTAATAAAAGAACTTTGACAATTTGACAAGTTACCATTATATCCACTTTATTTTACAACATGTTTTAAGACTCTCTGTAGACTGGGATGCTTTGCGAGCGTTTTGCTTTGTTTTGATTCTGTCGCTGGAGAAAGCACTAGAAAAATCAAAAGGATTTGGGGGCATTTGGCGGCCTAAAATAGCATTTACTGGTAGAAACTGATATGAGATGTTTGCTTTAATCACAATTTGGCTTAGAATAACTGTGTTTTGAAATTCTGACTTTGCATTGCGAGGTGACAACTGTCAACTATACTTCCTCCCGCCGTAAGCCTTAAAACACTTCCATGCAATGAATTTGCTTTTCATTTACTTTGAGAGACTTCAGAAGCATTTACACAGAATTAACAGTACTTAGTATGCTTAGCATACTGTCTTAGTTATGATGTAGAATAAGAGTTGTAATAATTATCTTTTTCATTCATGAATTCATACTGTGCCTCAGAATCCCTACAGAGTTAATGTCGACCAGTCATGTATAGATTAACTTATTTAGTAAAAAATTTTCTTTTCACTCTTATTGCAATGAAAGGTTTGTTTTCTTTACCTGGAAGAAACTGCAGTGGAGAAAGCACTTTTCACTTTTCATCGAAATAAGTTTCAAAAAATCTTGTTAAAGTGAACCTCAAACTGGATGAATCTACAAGCAATGTGATAGTCTTTTCTGAAGGCTAGCATTGCAATGGAAAATTCAATTTACTGCCACTTACTGCAGCAAACGGTCAGTATTTTTTCTTGTATCACATTCCATCTTAACCGCTTCTTCACCAATCCTTGACAGATTTTCTCAGATAATTCTATCGACCAACGTCTACAGTCTACACCTTCCACCAAGGTTATTTATGTGTGCAATGCCTGCAGGTCAACCGGGAGTCTTTAAGTAAACTGCTGTATGTTTTCTTTGAGTATATCTCATCAGTAAGTTTTAACAACCATTATGTTTCAATTTGACTAATTTGAACACTTCCAGTTTTAGCACAACACTTACAGCTATATATCACATGATACATGCAACCGAACTCTACCAAGCGATGCAGATCTACAGCTGTATGAACTCTAGAAATTTACTATTACTAACCACAGTCAAACAGCTCTACCCTACTTTTAAGGAAGTCCTCCTGATAACAGAACTTATAGCACCCTAATTCCAAAAAAGTGAGGAACAAAATAAAAGGTCAGAAAAAATGAAATTCAAAGGAGAACAGAAAATAGCGGAAATGACACACGCCACAGGAATCCATGCAAGCCTGTCATTCAGATTCAAAACATTTTGTTGTTTCTCATAGCTTATGTCACATGGCTAAAGTAACCAACTACAGTGAAACCTCGATTTAACAAAGTCGCTGGGGACTGGCCAAATTTGTTCGTTAAATCGAGGGTTCGTTATATCGAAAACCTCAATATAACGAATTTGAGGGAAAACGACCGAAATGTTCATTATATCGAGGTCATAGTTAATGATTGATTTGTAACACAGGTGACTTCTGTGGAAATACTATAGTGCCAACGTCTATGACATATAATAAGCTGTTGACTGAAAGGTTGCTGTCTCTTTACCATATGGATTAAAGGATTTGTTGCCTGTTGATCTGTTCGGCGTTTATCTTCTGTCCCGTTTTGACATTGTAATTCGTTATATCGAGGTATATTTTACGTTTGGGCTTCCGGATTATGTTCGTTATATCGAGGTTCGTTACATTGAGGTTCTATTCCATACATTTTACTGTAATTTTGGCCGGGACATAGAGTATTGTTCGTTATATCGAGGACTTTGTTAAATAGAGGTTCGTTAAATCGAGGTTCCACTGTAGATGTTTTTTGACTCAAGTTCCACACCCATGGTCATGCTCCATGCTCTCGTAACATATTTTGCGGTCTGCCCCACTAATCCTCCTGTTTTGCTGGCTAACTTTCAGAGGTCATGAACCGGGAGCAGGTTTAGTAGGAGGGTGCATAGGGGTGTACATGCCTTCCTTCCCCCCCCCCCTCCCCGCCTCCCTGAGATGAACCCTTCTTCTTTGTGTTCACTTTTAAAATTGTTTACTTTACTAGTAAGTTACGCTATTCCTTAGTGGCCCACATCATCCTAAGAAAAATCCTGGGTCCACCCCAGTTACCCATCTCATGCAAAGATCCCTTCCAGAGAGCAAATTGCTTTCTTGTTCCATGTGACATCTCAGAATTGCTATGACACAAATGGTTTTAATCAGGGAGCAATTTATATTGCAAACATGATTATCATGGTAACAAACAGATACTGTCTCCAGTTGTTTTGTTCTGCAGGGGCGGCTGTTACACAGGCTACGTCAATCAAAGCTTGAAGACATGCATATTTGTAGCAGATTCAGAGCAAAACATTTCATTTGTGTATGGATCAAGAAAATTTTGAATTTCACTCCACATTTTTACTGTAATGTGATATATAACAGCCAGCTTAATAATTATACTGCAATAGCCACTGATTGTTGTATTGTTGACAATGATATGATTTGGCAAACAAGAAATTATTGCATTCTATTCTACATTCAGAAGGTGACAATTAGTTTTCACATAGCCTGGATTGGACAACCGTGAAGGATGATTTTTTTAAAGGACAAATTCACGATGGCCGTAATTTTCTTTTGGAGCATTAAGCAAACTACATCATCTGAATGTCTTGGAATACCCAGTAAAGGTTTGCCAGGACACAAGAACCATTACATTCATTAAAAAACTGACTTTGATCCCATTCAAATACCTCTGTAGTGTAAACATCTCATAAATCCAAGTAATTTAGAAACATCTCACGACATTTAAATCTTGATTACTTGTGAAAGTCCATTCTCAATGGATTTACATATCAACGAAATTAAACTCTTCACTTAATAGCATTACGATTTGTAGTTTTACACCTCATCAAGTTAGAACCTAACATTCTTTTCACAGCTATCAAGAACTGATCAACTGAAAACCCACCAAAATTAAAACAAAAAGTGAAGTGAGAAATCTGAAAATCAAACACAATCATCCGTCACTTCGTGTTTGATATGTCACCAAAAAATAAAATTCATCCAAATTTAAGTTGGTTACGTTCAAGGCAGGTGTCGATTTCCGCGTGCACATTAGTCAACTTTAATATTTATAGCTCTGCCACCCAACAAAAACAATTTCAAAAAAAGTAATCCAGTTGATAACTGATTATAGTAGATATTATAGAAAGTTCGGCAAAATTAAAAAGCTTGCGTCCTACTGTGAGAGGCGAATAAAATGCAGTTAAGCTGACAAACTCGAGAACAGTATATATAAATACATTTGTGCATGAGGTAAATATTCGAAACGTGCAGCTCCAAGGCGGTAAGCAAATTAATGCATGACTTCTCGTAAGAGTAATTTTCATCACATGAATCAACACGACAAAAAAGCATACGACGCTATAGATATTGCGAAGACAACAAGGAAATTAGCAAAAAAACTTGATATCAAGCAACATATTATCCCTCTGCAAACGGTAAACCACTATAATTTTATGATTCAAAACCGGAGGGTCGAAGCGTGTTTATGTTATTAAAGGTGAAATATGTGAAGATATACCATATTTCAATAAGCTCAGTCAGTGTAGAGTTGAACAGCATGAGGAATAAATGAACACGCAACTTTCAAAGCCGAAATTTAATATTAAGTTAATAATTAAGAAAAAAAACTCACCTACTGCTGGAGCCTCGTACGAATCTCCAAGCAAAACTTCGGGGGCGGAATATGCAAGAGACCCACATGAAGTGTCGAGTTTTTGACCGGGAGAGAACTTATTCGAAAACCCAAAATCAGTAAGCTTAGCTACATCCAAACTCTTGAAGAATATTACATTTTCAAGCTTCAAATCCCGGTGCACTATGTGAAGTTTATGGCAATAGTCAATGGCAAGCACAATTTGCTGGAAATAATGTCGGGCTTTGTCTTCGCTGAGGCCTTGTTCATGGTTCATGATATATTCATACATATCACCGCCATCGCCTAATTCTTGGACAAGATAAAGTTTAGTTTGTGTGTCGATGACTTCGTAGAGTCTAACCACATTTGGATGTTGGACGAGCTTCATGCAACGAACCTCTTTGAAGAGGTGAGCTCTGGAGATCTCATCGAGTTTAGTTTTGTCAATCACTTTAACAGCAACGCGCTCTCCCGTAAAAACATGTCTCGCAACTTTGACAACAGCAAAGTGCCCGCATCCAAGAGTTTCTTGTAAATCGTACAATCCGGCGATTTGCCCATCTTTCAAGGTGGAATTTTGGGAGTATTTCGCCATCTTCTAGTTTCAACCATCCTGGCATAGATCGGCCATTTCTAATTCTGAGTGCTGTTGACGCAAACAATATTCGGTGGAAACAATGGAGACGTCAGTTTACATCATAGAACCAATCAGAACGCGATAAATTGACGAAGAGAAGGAATTGGAACGATAGAATGATGAAACGTTCCCTGGAAGAAATGACGTTTACAGCAGGTTTTCAAATATTTGTACTATGCTACTACCGCAGTTTATATGATTTTAATGAGAAGAGTGGAAGATATGAAATCAAGAGATTACATCCTTATTAAAATACATGAAAAAATTACTCTATTCTGATTGGTTGAGAGCAGTGCAATTCAAGTGTAACACCGGTGCAATAAGTGTAACGCCAGTACAAATTACACTTCATGATCCTGGATTTATGATTTGCTGAAAGACAATTTCACCTGGCTAAAATAAGCACTAAGATAGTAGATACCCAAATTTCAGACGCAACACAATCTCCTAGTAATGAATTTACCCCCTACACCGACTATTGAAGTCCTTGACTTTCTTCAGATTGAATGATACCCCATGGCGACGCTTTTTTATTTTCAGCATTCCTCTAGGACTAGAAAAAAAAAAACACAAAGTCATGACTTATTCTAAA
>JAHPZR010052235.1:0-16450 GCA_019787425.1 Platygyra sinensis
TTGTTTAAATATGCAAATGTATTGACTGATGACGTCATACACTAAGCCCAATATTATATCAAGCATTTAATAGAGCTTTCTTCGCCAATTTGCAGCGTAGACCATTGAAACTTGGTAGGCTAATAGTTCTACAGGTAACACACCTACTGCTATAAAAATTTCTGTTCCCATGACAACTCAGTCTTTTCCAGCCCCCACCCACTTGATTTCAGGGATTGTCAACTCAAGTAATATTAAACTAGGCCACAAACTCGAGGTAACATATTTAGATGTTGGTTGGATAATGCATATTTGGAACACCAAAGGTGGCCAGAAATGCCTTTATATTGGGGAGGTCTGGAACCCAGTATGTTGCCATAGTAACAAAACTGTTAAGCTCGTATTGTGGAGCACGTTTAGTAGAATTTTGCAGCAAAGAATCAAACATTTCTGATTCAAATTGCCTGAGATATCTTTTTTCATCATATTTGAGAAATTGAGTGTATGACGACATCACTTGGCTATTTTGCATATTTTAAAAACGTGAATACCGGCCTCTGGAACAAAAATAGATATTTGAGAACAGTAAGCAGCATTTTACTTCTCATAAAGACTACTTGTTTATGTTTTAAAATGTCCGATTGGAAAGATGCGATTTTCAGAAATTTCGTTACTGTTCAACTTTGCGAGGAAACTTTCCGTTTGATTCATACAGTGTTTATGTCTGACTGACTGCTTGGGCAAGATTGCTTGTTATCTTAATAGGACACTGTAATACTGGGAGGTTTTCCTAAAAATAATGCATCATGAAATTAAAAATAATAAAACAACATTTATTGATAACTCTGGCAGAAGTGATTAGCTACCAACCAAAATAATATTCCTAATTGCGAAATTCAAAATGAGAATTTATATTTTTCAGCCATCTCTGAACTTTAAAATTTTGCCGTTATATTTTATCTAATTTGAGATTCTAGTTTAAGCACTCTGTTAAACACTTTCCATCTATGCACTGTCATAGCCGTGAAAATTATCGTCTTTTAAAAACTCTGATATCAAGGAATTAAAACATTTTCCCATTTTTTGGTTTCGTCGCCTGATTGGCAAACTGAATCAAGATGACATCATTTCGCTGCAAAACCAACAAAAATCCACGTCATGTCTTCTCCACTGAGACAGAATCAGTCCGTAAACATTCAGTTACGTTTTCTAAAAAAAATTTACGTTTGACCTGTGAAAATTCAGATATGTCAGAAATACGTGGAATAAAAGGGAAGTGCCGTTTCCTTGTCACCAGAGACAGAATTAAGAGCGCTTTTATCACCTATAATTGCTTCTTTTTCCGAGAGGAAATAAGCGGAAAGAAGCTTGAAAGGAAGAAGCATCGAATAACCGCCTTTTCTGTTCAGGGCTTTCATTCCGTTGTGTGAATAAACAAAGGTTTAAAATTTAAAAAAAAGAATCGTTTAAAATGTGATTGGTATCGCGGAAGCTTGATTAAGGAGCTACTGAAGTTGCATGTTACTTTGTGAGAACGTTTAAGGAACGCTGGAAAACAACTTTGTACTGACTCCCCGAGAAATGTTGATGATAAGTGTAGAATTATAGAGATTAAAAATCTAAATTCCTCCTTTTCTATCGTTGTATTATATTGGCTCAGAGACGTATCCATTCAGTTTTAAATTATCGATGAAACTACATTTTTCATCAAAAGTTTTTTTTTTTTCTCTGTTAAAAGACGAATCTGCGCGATTTGAAGTGAACTACCGAGTAATGCTTGACAGAAAGTGAAGACGATTCTAACTGAATGTAAACATTGTTAAGAAAAAAACATCAAGAACATAATCTTGCTGTAAAGGTGATTTCAATGCAGTCACGGATGTTTGCCTTGATACAGGAATGAAAAGAAAGTGTAATTACAACTTAGATTTTGTTTTACGAAGCATACTTGAATTGCTACTGTGACACAAAAGAACTGTTTCCTACGTAAAAGGCTTTACGAAGTGAAATCGTCTCATTTTTTGGCGGTGACAAATTTTGTCGGATAAAAAATAAATACGCAAGCATTGTTAAGTTAACTGTTAATTGCCTGTCTGAAGATCTCAGCTCGCGTCAAAGCATCGTGATTGAAAAAGAAATTCAAAAGAAGTGCGAAGTTCTGATTGCCTTTAATGGATTGCCTCAGAACAGCAAAAGCGCTACAAACTGGGCTAATGTATTTAGCATTTTATTTTGCAATAACGAAACAATTGGCGAATAAATTATCACGAAGCGACAAAATTAAAAAATCATAAGCGCGTTGGAAATAACTGTCAATGCTTCCCTCTGATTCGTTAACATTAATGAGCAATCGATTTCTGTCTTCCGGCTGTTAAAGTATAAATATGTTCTAAATCGTGGACAAAATCTACAAAATTACTTGAAACGCTAACTGCGATAGGCTCTCGACTTCAAGAGAAGGATTCCTGTGAAAATTCCTTATTGCCACAAAACCTAAGGTAGGGGGTTTAAAAACTCTTACATTCAAGTCTACATAAGCTAATGCTTTAGAAAGAAGTAGAAAAGCTACGATAAGAACAGATTGTTATTGTTAAGTACTTCAGACTGTAGTGAGAAAGCAATCGGAAAGAATACGCGCTAGAAAATGGTTAAACTTGAGCGAAAATTCTTAGTACCAGTTCTTCATGGAAGTTCAAATCTGTTGGGAAGTTTGTATGCATCTTCTTTTCTCCTTTGACTTTTTCTAATTGGACCTGACCTGAGCAAATGAGCAGTTTATTGCCGTAATTGTACAAGAAATTTATAAAGTAACACTCATATTTCACTTTTTTAATTTTTCATTAGCAGATCCTATCCGTCGGTACTCGCTTTTTAAAACATACAGAAACCTTGCCGAATTACAATATGTATTCAAAAATTGAAAATTTGATAATTTCAATGCATTCTTATCGTACTTGGAAGATTATTTGAAGCATAAATTTCTCTAATGATAACCGAACAAAAGTATAACCCGCCGGGGTTTCGTTCCAAAAATTTTGTTTAAAAAATCTTTTATAACAAGCAGCTTGAACGTGTACATCCTTGCTGTGTGTAAATTTTAATTAAGTTGGCGCTCATTTCTGTGAAAATTGACGAGACATTAGTAATATATAATATAGCTTGAAGGAAATTACTGAGTTTTATAGCACTGAAAGAAGGTTGGAAAGTAATAATTAAAAAAAGAAAAAAAAAGAAGCTTAACGTAAAAAAGAGTTTAAAAAAATTGTAATCGCCAAGTAATTGCCGCGTTGGAGTTTGTTTTTTCGGGATATTTCTTTCGAGCATTTCTAATCTATCACTATTGACTCAAAATTAATAATGGTTTAGATAGTAATTAAAAAGGAAACGGCTTATGAAAGACCCTAATTGCCAAAATTGGAGTTAACGAAGATTTTGTTTACAGTTTTGTCAATTTGAATTTCTTGCCAAATTTTGTTCTTGACATACCGGAAAAAAATTAATTGAAAATTTCAAGTGTGAATACAGCTAGTCTGTCACAAACATTCATTAGACAAGAAACCCTCAGTGCTGACAGTTGTAAATTATTTACTTCTAAATTTGTGCCGCTTTGAGGACGTTAGAGCTTTAAGGCTGGTTTTCACTAAAGCATAAGCATAAGCATAAGTCGAAATACGCAAGCGCAGTAAGATGCTGATAATTAGCGCCTTCTGTTGGAAATTTCCCTAATAAAAGGTGCTAATTATCAACATTTTACTGCTTCTGCGTTGTCGACTTAGGCTTATGCTCATGCGCAAGTGAAAACTAGCCTTTAGCACTCGTGGGAGTTTTTCAAACTGAGTGATATTGCACATTCATCAGTTGCCAGAGTAAAGGCTATGACTGTATTAACACTTGTGTCTAAATGTTTCATTGTTCAAGCCTATTTACGCCCAGAAGGTTATCGATGTTAAGAACTCATTTTCATTTCTACATGTTGGATTTACCCCGTCGGTTGTTGGCAGCTTCTTTAGCAAGTTATGATGATTAAGGGTAAAATCTTTCGTCTGAAACGTAGTTTAAACATGTACCGTTTAAAATAGAACTGACTCATTTTTTCGGCTTTTGAACGAAAGAGATCAAGCAAAATTAGAGTCAGGTGAATTGCAAAAACAATAAGACTAGTTCAAAACGCATTCCAGTCAATCTGTTTAACCATACAAATTACAAGTTCCTCGATTCTGTTTGGTTTAAAAAGCACCTATTTATCACTAATTCGCTAGCCAAGTTATTATCGGACAGTTTGTTATTGGATAGTTTGTTATCGGACAGTTTGTTATTGGACAGTTTGTTATCGGACAGTTCAATGAAACAATCACATTTAAATCTGTAGTTTCGCTTGCTTTTGTGTTTTTGGCACTCAATTACGGTATTTCCTCGAATAATAGCCGGGGCGATTAGTTTCTATTTTCGCACCAAAAGGGGGCGAATATTCGAGGGAAGGCGATTATTTCAAATACTTCTCACAGGAGTTCGTGCCCTTAATATTTTGTTTTATTATACTAAGCAATAAAGGAAAAAATGAAATACATGAACATTACCATAAAAAAAACTGTTAAAAAACGGTGCTTTTGTAACCATTCAGTTGTGAACAATGAAATGAAAGCTTGTTTGTTGCTCAAGATGCTAATTTTTAACTTGGCAGGGAGGGGATAAGAGAAAGAGAAAATGGCGAGGGCGGGGAGCGATTATTCGAGGGAGGCGATTATTTTAAATATTTCGATTAAAGGGGGGCGATTATTAGAGGGAGGCGATTAATCGAGGGACGGCTATTATTCGAGGAAATACGGCACCTATAGGAGGCGCGGTGGCCTTAGAATACTTAAATCTCATTTGTCAGTTTATTATGCAATTTTCCCTTTCTTTCATAACTTGGCTTCCATCTTTCTTTATTCTTTGTACAAAAAAAATGTGCGACAGTTTGTCCCTCGTATAGCTAGAAAGCTAGTCGTTGCTGGGCAAGCCAAGTACATGAACAAGTTTTACGACACAAGTTATCTTAATAAGACAAAAAAAACTTATCCTTCTTTTCTCGGAAATTGTAATTTTTATGGTTAATTATCGACGTACGATTCGATCTGTAATCATACTCGTGAAAAACAAATCGGACTCCCGCTGCGCGGTCGTTAAATTTTAATTAGGGAGCTTAAGCACGCGCGTTTTTGAGACGCGGACGGCAACCGGACGTGAGCTGTTTTCACTTTTAACTTGCCCGCACACAACCACATTCACATTGCTAAGTATCTTTTCTCCATTAGAAATGAGTAGTATAAAAATCCAGGAGACACTACTTTCCAAGAACGCGAAATGTTCTCTTCCGGTTGCCGTCCGCGTCTCAAAAACGCGCGTGCTTTAAGCTCCTCAATAATTATTATCACTGTTATGATAACGGACCAAATTGGACTCCACTCAGTCCTATTACCATTACATATAAGAGGAAAAAACATAGAAAGATCAATTGATGATATCACCCTGTTTTTGCATTTGCTATAAAAAAAGAGACAATAATAATTAGTAATTTAACATGAAAAGGAAAATTTTATTTACACTATTTACACTATTTGTAAATAATGTAATTTTGTAAAGTAAGTAAATAAATAAAAAAAATGAAAAGGAAAATGTCAATTGGAGGTGATAGGCGAGACTGTTCTGTATTTGCTAATGCTGAGCAGAATTGAGCAGCGGATTAAGACTGAAATTAAACAGTAACCCTAAATATAGACCCATGTACTTACTAAGGGCATTAAGATTACTTACACCTGATGGAAAACGACAAGTGTTTATATAGAAGTCCACTAGATTGGTGAACAGCGCCTTCGAGAAAGCGAACGGTTCACTGGCTCTCATTTGAGTCGACGTACTGATACCATTAACGTTTACCTTAATTAACGTTTACCTTAATTAAACACACTCTGAGTGAGTTAATGAAAATCCTCTATTGTGTTGTATTCTTAAGCAAAGACACTGTACTCTAACAGTGCTTCTCCCGACCTAGTTGTATCAATGAGTTCCGGCAAATTGTACTGACCTGACTAAGATCCCATCCGGGAGGAAAAATAATACTCCTAGCTACTTCATGCTGTCGAAACCGGAGTTAGTCGCCAGCCGGGAGTTATCTACAAGCAGGAGCCCAAGCAGGCTCCTGATACAAGCCAGTTGGGCTTAACGCCATAAAACCAAAAATCCAAACTCGTTCTAAAACTGCAATTTTAGTGTACAACTCTTTGATGAAAACCTCTCTTTAAAATTTAACTGTATCCTATTTTTGTCTTTTATCAGATGAAGACTGCCATACTTTCCATCCTCGTTCTGTTTGCCTTCATCAACATGTCAACATTTGGTCATCCGTCGAACGCATGCCTTGATGCCTGCCAGTCTGATTTCGATTTTTGTGATGACAATTGTGGAGGAACAATTAACTGTGATGATTGTGACAATGAACTGGACGAGTGCATAAACAGTTGTTACTCGGGATAAGTTGAGGCAGTATGAAGGTTTTCAGAAGGCTATCCCACATCCTAGAAGAATAGAAGCAATTTAGACTTGTATTTGTGCCGTAGAGTAAAGTGTAACATTTGAACACAAATACAGTAATGACAAAGTATTTCTAGCGTGTGTTGTTCATTAGTAATTGTAGATTTTGCAGTCCATGCCACGAAAAAGATGTTCAAGCAAAACATTTATTCTGAATGCTTTCCTCGCTTTTACATTCTTGGCGTTGGCTTTCAATCTCAGTAGTGTTCGAACCCATGGTGCCCCGATTGAACCGGAGTGGTGGAACTAGAGGAATGGGGAAGGTCCGGGGGTTGGGGTCACAACACCCCCATCAGACACGAAAATAAGTGTGTTTCTAAACTGGCTTCAAAACCGAAAAAATCTTCAATATCTTGATTCAGTCCGGATATATAATAAAATGAATTTTAAGTAAATTCTATTTTTAGTAACAAATTGTAATATTGTGACAGCTCTATCTTTGATTGAAATAAGATATTTGAGTATTTCTCAAAACGAGCTATTTTTGCCTTTGACAAAAGATATTTTGAAAAAGATTTGTCCAGATGAGCTGAAATTTTCAGGATTTGTTCTTCTATGGTAATTATTGTGCTTTAAGCATACAACTTTTCCCGCATCCAGTGCATTCTGTTGAAGTTGTGCACTGAAAAGAAAGCTGAATTTTCTGTGTCAGATTTTACTGGTTACCATTTAATGTGTTTTTAACGTTTCAAAAATCTTATATAGCAGCAAGCTATTTGTCTGTGCAAAAATTATTTATTTTGATCAGTTCTGGCAGGAGTTATCTTTTCTCAAGAAAGCTCTGGTGGCAGATTTAATCCATCGCTGTACTGTTACCATACAATCATCTAGTATACAAAAATAACTGTTTGATAATCTTTGGTCTTTATACTTCTAAACATTTGCACTTTGCCATGGTTTAGAATTCAATCTTAGCCACGAAAAAGGTTTGAAAAATGCTATGTTTATAGGTTAAGTCGGGGGAATAGGCCGATCTGGGGACGAGAATGTGAACTTCTCAAACAAGGCTCGGGTATTTACTATCAGAGCACATTTAAGGATCCTCTGCCTCTAAACCCTCCAATAAAGGAATCCTTATTTTATCGAAAAACCTCTTGGAAAAGAATTGTTATCAATGGTTTTACCCAATCACAGCATTTCATTTCTAGGTATACTGATCTACTAGATATGCTATACGCCTAAACTGTAAACATCAAGTCTATTTTATTGCATTGGGAGATTTTCGATTAACTCAAAGGAGGTCTCACAGTTAGATTCGTCTACGACAAATCTTCGAGATAAAATGTTTCCTGTGAATAAAATATAAAACTGAAAGGAGTTTCTTTTTCAACGTCGGTATAAATTAAATTTTAGAGACTATTGTTTCGACAAAATTAGAATTCCGAATCTGTAACATCCGGTTCACTTGATAACACGAAGTTTAATGCTCATAATTAAAAATTTAAAATACTTTTCGGACAGCTTTTATTCTGGATAGCTGATATAATGGTGATAAATTTGGCCATAGTAAAGTTCATAGTAGCAACTTAAAGACAGTTCCGTAGAACATCGGTCCTTTCCTATGACCGTAAGAGAGTAGCTAAACTAGCTCAGATCAGCTCACTAGAACATGGGAGCAGAACGGTGTTCGTGTTGTCAACAGAATGGTAGTACTTTTCTTTCAAATGAATACTGGATTGCTCTTATCGTTCGTAAGAGATCATGCTTTGAGTACAATTTGAGGTTTTGTCTATTTTCGCTCAAAAGTTTCCAAATCCCCCGGAAATGAATATTATCTCCAAGTAAAGATCATTCACCAAACAAACTCTACAAGAAGAATATCGAGTCATGTAAAAAACCACAAGACACTGCATGTCGCAGTTGTACCTGTTAAAACACTTTTTATGTCTCAGTAAAACGCAGTATTTATCATAATCGTTCAATACGTGCCGTCAACTTTACTAGTGATAAGGTGTGGTCGAATTCCGAAATATAAAGAAGCCGTTTTATTGAATATATCACCCTCCAGCCAAACACATTTCCCTAATTAACCAGGATATAAATAAGATAAAAACCACCGAAATAACGTCCGTCGGGTTTCTAATGTTCTTTTGGAGTTCCGCAGTACGTGTTCTGTGATCCCTGCGGTCTGATAACGCTCACATGTCGGCATTTGATAACAAAGTGGAGATCTGCATCGGTAGTTTTTAGAAAAGATTTGTAATTTATACGAAGCATTGCGATCAATTGAGTTTAATGAAGCAAATAACTGTTATCTGCGCCTCATACACGTGATTTAAGTTGTTATTTGCTGGTGTACACTGTCCACGGATTCAAAAGGTATTCTATTTTGGCTGACTGTATTGGATTCAGTTTATGACTTGTCTCCGCTGAGTGCTGACGAAGTTTAGTTGCCAGCTGGATTTTGGTTATTCACAGCATCATGATCACGAAGATGTTATCAATGCACAAAACACTATTTCTAAAATATTTTGTAGTGACAATTAAATTTTTACACGCTCACCGAAGGTTGAAATTCATTGTGGGCAATTGGTTTACAGTCTTGTATCGCTTTGTAGATTAATATTTTTATTATTAGCTTCAACAGAAAGATTGTCACTGATTCGCAATTGTTAAGATTTTAGTACCTTATGTGTGTACACATAACAATTTCAAAGACTCTTCGTATGAAGTATCATCAGTTATCCAGCCAATATTTATGTCGCGAGTTTGGTGCGGTTTTTGAGTTTCAGTTTCGTAATGTAGCCATAAGCCGTCATCGGCTCAACAAACGTCAAAATTTGCTGACAACAGTAAAGTTTCTATTGCTGGCATGTTTCAGTGTAACATTTTGATAGACTCTACAGTTGAATTTGATAGAGTCATTGAAAGGTCACAGTTACACATATTCGCCGTGTAAAGTGGTTAAAATATACCAACCCAAGCACCGCCGGGGCGGTGCAGTCAATGTGCTACGATTTCGAAAGCAAAAATGTCCTGACGAAACTCAATAAATTATGTAACCAAAGCACTGCTATAGCACTGTTCCGAGCGAGAGCAACCAAATTTGACCCAAAACCTCTTTAACCACTGCATTTAGACTCCTTCCGGAACAACTAAAGAAAGGAAGTTGAACGGAAATTTTCGTCTGACCCTAGTAACGTTTTATTCGGCGCAAAGGCGTTGTGAGTTTACCGGAGCGAAACAGTTTCACGGTATGTCGGTTTTGCTTCGTTTCTTATTACATCGGCAATTTTTTATGATCCTCTGTATTTACATCGCAGGAAGCCTTTTTCAAGTTTAAGATCACCACTAAAGGCTGTTTCGTAGAGTGTTTTGAGTTCATTGGATCTAAAAGGTACTCCGGCTGCAACCATGGCAAAAACAAAAGATGTTGACGTATTGTTTATTGGAGTCGATTCATGGTATATCTTGCTCAGTCCTTATCGGAGGAAGTATTAAAGGGGTTCTGTTATTACGTTACTCTGAGGGGTGGGGTCGTATTTCAAAGGGGAGAGGGGAAGGGTCTTGGTATTTGTGAAACATGCAATATTTGATTAACTTGCATCCCGAAAGCTTTTCGATTTTAAACCTACGCACACAAATAGAAATCTTACCAGGGAAACGTAAATTGAGTCCAGGTTAATGGGTATATCTACAATATAACAATAATAAGTGAAAGCTAATGCTGATTAAAACAAGTTATCTTCCTTTTTGTAAAGAATGCTTCGTGATGCCTTCTTCGCAATCAGCCATGACGGGCGGTCAATAAACCTGGCATGATCAGCGAGAATGGAAGGGGAAGTCAGATTTGGACGGGTAAAATTCGAACGCAGAGAGTGCCAAGTATCAAGCCCAGCAGGTCACACAAAATCTGGTATCTTCGCTATTTTCTAGAATGATCTGGTTATCACTTGATTTGTTTTACCCAAGAATAATTTAAACTCTTACATCACACAAAGAAGAGAGTAATAATATCTAATGTCGCACGCCGAGTTGAGTAGTTACGTTATTTCTAAACTATGTTCCATATATGAAATTCTTGAGATGCTGAAGATAGCTTTGAGTGTCGTTAACTGATGCATTTAGGCTCGTAAATCTAGGCTTAACTAGATTGATAGGTTTAGAGATACTAAACACGAATTTTAACGAGGTTTAGAGAAGAAGTGTGTTATAGAGTATTACAAAAAGCATAAAATCGAGCAAACTTTAAGGGTTGATTAATACAGAGTTTATGCCGTTGTTGTTTAAAGTAACCACTTAATAAATTTCCAACGAAATTGTTGATTTTGAAATTTGTTTTACATTCGTTAACTTTACAATGTGCAATATTTCTCTTAAACGAAAAGAATTATGGCAGAACTACGATATTTAACGACATCTCTTTTTTGATCTACGTAGATGTGTTTTATTAGTATCTCATAAAACAATCGATCTTCTTCAAGACTGAGGCTGGACAAACGAAGCAAATTAATCAAAGTTATATGCTCAATTAACCATTGTTGATTTCAAGAGTCAATAAGGCCTCTTTTGTGTAATAAAGTTAAATTCTTCCCTTCTGTTGAATTCTGAAAACCAGAAAACTGAAATTTTACAGCTAGCATTTCTAATCTCTCATACACGGCTTTTCTACACCCAAGATTCAACTGTAGGTATCTATCGTGACTTGAGTTAGTTACTTCTTGCCGCTTAATTTCACAGCGGTTGATTATGTTTATGACTAATTCTCTCTTTTATCTATTTTCGGCAATCTGTGTGTGGTTGCACGGGTAAGAGGACAGATAAGACCATTTTCTTCACCATGCCGGGTCCTTTGCAAGTTTTCTTTGTTACTCAAAGTGAAAGAAGTTGTTCGGCAAGACGTTTGCCGACTTCATCCACAGAGTACCGCTTGCTCGCCACAATTGCGTAGAATCACTGTTTGAAAGGAAAAAAGAGGTCGATGGTTATCGTGTAATAGCCGGTTTAATTTGCATTTCATAAACCTAAATTGCAAGGGTTGCTGATAACTTTGGAAAAAACTATTTTGTTTTTTTCAGTCTGATTTCGCTAAATCGTGATTAATTCAAACAACCTTGGGCATTTTTTCTCTCCTTTTTTTCCATCCATCAGTTTTGCTGCACACGTAATGTTGTGACATAGAATGAAAAGTAGTGGGAGGTCTTAGTTGTAGTTTGAACAGATACGTGCTTGGCGGCTACTCTGTACAAAGCAAGCCATTGAACAAATTTATGACTCATCACTGTCAGCGAAAAACACCCTTAAATCTTTTACAACGATAGAGCTCAACACTAAATCCAAATCATCAAACCAAAAAGGGAAGTAAGATTGCAAATAGAAAATTTGGTTTCTGTTTTCAACTATCCAAACTGTTTTAACCCTTCGTCGGCATTCTAACCAGTATTTGAACACAAATTAGAAGAATACTGTACTGAATTACTAATTTTCATTGGAAACAGTTTCGATGGCTTGCTACTTTACTCAGCGTGCGAACCATATCATTTGTAATGGAGGAAGCAATGAATGGCCTTTGCTTTCAATGAGTTTAATCGAGTTCCTCTGGTGTTTAAGTTCCCTTACAACTTGATAAAATTAGAAAAGCAACTTACACAATGGCAAATTAATGTTATCGATCACTGTGCCCTGTGATTAATTTTGTTTAATTTGAGTAGAATAAAGAGATCTTGAATTCCAACAAAGGTATGTTAAATGTTTTTCAATAATCAAACAGATATTTAAACGCATATCTAACTTGAAATTAAGTAAATCAACATTGTCAACAAATTTGCTGATAACCTTCCACTAAATGTTTTTATTGAAGTTTTTATTTTCAAGGGCAGCGATTTCAAATAACGGCCTCAGACACAGAGAAATTAGTAACGTGGAGTAGGAAATAAAAGTATTCATATGAAATGCTTTTCAGTTAAAGGCGATCACTGTTTTCAAGCCTCGGAAAGAAACACGTTTTAAGGCGGTGAAACGAGGTCCGATTGCTCTATAAAGCGGAACCCTTGGCCTTAATTAATATATCATATAGCAGTTAATTCTTTCTTGGCTTTTTAATAACCCAAGGTTTTCAAAGACTTTTATATGCTCGGATGAGCTGTCATAGCAATTTATACACACATCGTAAACGCTGAAAATTTGAAATTCATAAATGCTTGTTTTATCATTAAGCGCTGTGCAGTCTATTTTAGTAAGGAGAACAGTTGTCTCTGGTTATTCGTAAAAGAGGTGGAAAATGTTCCTGGGGAAATTCATCCGCCCACTTTAATTTTGAGCCTTTTGCAGTTCTCATTTCTGTGATCTTTCACTGGTGCTAATAAATGAAAGATTTAATAAGAAGTGTTGCCTTCTGAGTGGTCCTAACTTAGGGTTAAATTGGGAAATTTGAAATTTGAAATTTTCCATACAATTCTGGCTGCTTGCAAATTCTTTAGCTTTCACATTTACCAAGAAAATAACGAGACATTTAGCACGAAATGTAACTGCACCCACGTAGTTTTCATAAAGGTAAAAGTGCATGAACTATGATTGTAATTTTTGACTACAAACTGAGGAATCTTTAAGCTCCTGTTTGAGGGCATGCAAACTCATACACACTTCCCTAGCTGCAGTCTAATAACGAGCTCATTTAATTTATAGAAATAAATTTCACTCCCAAAGTTTAACGAACAGTCTTAGATGACTTTCTTGCCGACTCATGTTTACTATGGTTTGATAAAATAAGCTCTGAGAGGTGATGAACTGCGTTGTGATGACGCTAACAGCATTGCAGAATAAGAATGTTTAGCATCTGCGAGCTCTTCGGCCAGAGAATGGAATTTTTCAATAAAAAGCCTGCCAGATCAGTCTTTGAAAGACTAACCTTTAACTTGTAATCTATTCACGGCTTCGTCTTTCCCATAAAAACGTTTTTCTCTAAAGGGAAACCAGGAAATTTGCCCATTTCCGCTAGTCATCTCATTTGACGTGCAGACAGGAATCGGGATCACGGCGGCGGAGCCATTTAACCGTTTAACTGTCTTGTTGCTTCAGTGAGGACTTAAAGGGTAAGTCCATCCTGGCACGATCATCGGCACTTCAAAGAGAAAACTTCAATTCAAACAATTAATAATGAGTTGGATGTTTGTTTTTGATCTACCTCTGAAATGCTTCAAACTCATTCAAAATCACTGTTTAATAAAATTTGGACACTTCTATAATCTTCAATTAGCTCGTCGTTTCCTTATCGTTGGCTTTTTAATAAGGATGCGACAGACCCCTATCGTCACACAGAAATTCGTTCATCTCGCCAAGCCTTCTGCTCGCCTGTCGAGGAGAATTATTTGAGTTAAGCCACTGAAAAAATAAACCCTTCAGATCGGATACTTATCAGATTCTCGGCAATAACAATTTTCCTGCCTACATAAGAAACAATATTTAAGAAGGCACATTCCAACCAATTGTTCAGACCCACAAACTAAATTAAAAAGTTGATTAATTCCGTTTCAGCCAATCAGAAACGAGATGAACTAAACATTTCGAAGATCAAAGGATTTATATTCGAGAATCTGTGTCATCGGCTTGATAAAAAGAAAGAGGTTGAACTAGCTAAAATGGAGCACCAACACGCGGTTACTTTGATAACTGTATTACTGGCAATAGTCTTTGCCCACAACCTGATGGAGGCCAATTCAGCGTTATTGTGAGTGAGAATCAATTTTCTTATTCTTGTGCTTTGTTGAGATACAATAATTCAATCAGCTTTTTATCTTTTGACACTCTGACAGCGTTGTTTCATCCGTGGCAACCCTTTCCTTAAGTCAAATTTGCAGCAAAATTCCTGGCTTGTTTCCGAAGCAGATTGCGGTCTGTGAAGAGTGTCCCAAAGTTTTTAATTGCATTCGGGAGGGATATCGACTTGGTGCTGAAGAATGCCAATTTCAGTTTCGTAAAGATAGGTGGAATTGTACACTGCTCGGCCAGAAATCCATCTTTGACGACAAGGCTATACGTAAGTAGGATTAAATTACTTAGAAGTTGTTATAAGCGCTCGCTTAAGAAGATTTCGTTTAGTACTCTGAATATTAAGTAATTTGCCATGGCCTAATTTGGCAGTCCACTTAGCTTGAACTGCTGTAAAGTGATTATTTGTTTGTTTGGAGTAAATAGCTCCTGATTAACTCAAAGTCCACTTATGAATCCACTTAATGTTAAAGACTCTTGACCTGTTTCAAGTGCCCGGAAAACTAGCTCCATATATTATCACTTATCAAAACTTGACAACTCACTGAAACGAATAATTTGGCTATAATTTAGCACCGCTAATAAATTGCCCTAACCTTCTTTTCAAGATTGTCGAAAAACTCTTTTGATCTTTCATATTGGGGGAGATTAAATAGAGACTAAGGAAGGGTCGTGTCAATGGCTAGTTGTCATTTATGTTTCACATTTTTGTTATTCTAATGATGACAATTTTGTACATGATTCTCTTCATTTGGAAGCGGTATTGCACCTGTGAGATTAGTTCATGTTCGGGTATTTCTAACTAAGATCTAACTGTCAACACGTATTTTATTTCGCTTTGACCCATTGATACAGTGATAGAATCGACCATCATCTTAAACATCAGATTTTGTATATGCCTGAGTGGAAAGGAATCTTTTCCTGACCTTCAATATGATCCAACGATACGATTTTTGTATAATTATTGTTGACACGAGTAAGATAATGGTTCATCTACCTCAACTGAGACAGTTAAAGAACTCATGTTTTTGTAGCCAAGAGCAAATTCTTGCTACACATATGCTAGGTTTTATAATACATATTCCAAACTGAACTACAACTTAAAAAAATCTAATTTTAGTACTTCTATCAAAAATTTACGAGTTTCTTACTATTTTAAACTTTTTCTAATTAAGTAAAGTTATTGTGTCTCGACAAGTCGATAAAAAGGTTATTTTTAACGTGTACTCAGAATATTAGTGTGGTCGGAAGTTTTGATTACGTTCTAAAAATATGCTTACGAGTTATTGGTAATAAAGGTCTCCAAAAACTGAACAAGACTAGCAGAAAAATACAGGCTTTCGTCTTCCCAGTGGTCTTAATTCGACAAGCTGACTGATTCGACACGCTGAACAACTTTTCCATCTTGTAACTGTAAGTATTTACTGCGGCCTACAAATCACTAACTGATTCTTGTTTCTCCGTTGCCTTCCTCCCAGCCGGAACGAAGGAAGCTGCCTATGCGCAAGCCATCACATCTGCTGGAGTCGTCTACGCGATCACCAGGGCCTGCACTATGGGAACTTGAGCGAATGCGACTGTGATAGGAGAAAATGGGGACAGAGAAGCAGTAAGGGATGGATGTGGGGCGGATGCAGTGTTGATATGAGTTTCGGAATGGAAATGGCCGATAAATTCGTGAATGGGCGGCATAAAACAAAGGATGCCATATTTTTCATGGACAAGCACAACAACAAAGCGGGCAGACAGGTAGGTGGCCTATCAACCCCTCAGAATTTAATTACATAATTGCTTTTTCTAATTACTTAATGATAATGAGGGCTAAACAATAACGGATTGGCTCGATTTGTCTTGGTCACACGAGCATGGCTCTACCGTGGAATTTGCATGTGAAACGATTCTGGCTAGGTCCTTAAATTGGAACAGTCATCAGCAAAAGTTTATTTAATTGAAGTATCGCTGCAATCTTCTGATAACTCACTAAGGAGCTTATCACTCGCCCGGTTTAGGTATTTCAAGAATAATAGGGTTTTGGATCAGGTGAAAACGCAAAAATTATTGGGTGATAAACAAGATAAAAAGTCTATTGAAAAAAGTGTTGAAACTTATTGTTAAGTAACCGCAAAACCACATTGTAGGAAATTAAAACTTTTGGCTCAAAACGTTGATGTGGGTATGAAATAATGCGTTCCTT
>JAHPZR010052237.1:0-27640 GCA_019787425.1 Platygyra sinensis
GACCCAGGGACTTAAGGATGTGAATAGCATTGTCTACCCTAACGTACTGGAGAGCATAGGGATCCTTGGGGATGTAGTCGTTAATACTATCCCCTTCTGGGTAGGACAAATGGTAGATTGTGCGCCATTCCGAGGAATGTTTCTTAGGTACCACGCCCACAGGGTGACACTGTAGATTGGGGAGGGGAGAGGAATTAAAGGGTCCCGCTACACGACCCAAGCTAATTTCCTTAACAAGGTTGGAAGTGACAACATCGGGTTGCTGATTAGCGGAAATGAGATTGCGAGACACCCTTGGTTTGTGGGGACCCGTGTAGCCGACATGTGTACCATAGCGAAGCGAATTAATAAGATTTTTGACGAAATTGCGATCGGGGTGCCTATTAAGTTCCCTTTCTAAAACGTCTACATCAATAGGGGTAGTTACATGAGGTGAAAAGTTCTTAGCAAGTAGCTCTACTTTATTTCTTGCTGCGGTCGCTGGAGTTGGTGGACTTGTAGTGACGTTGAGGGCTCCTGGTGACGCTGTTTGGGCAGTTGAGGATGGAGTGGGTAGTGGACCGGCAACGGCGGCAGACGTGCGGGAACGGACAGGCACTTGCGGTACATCCTGAAGTCCGGTTGAATCGGAAGCAGACAGGTCCATTTCTCGGGGGCAGTCTTGAGGGTTCTGCACTGGGACAGTCGGTTTGGCTGTGGTAAGGGCTGGAGCAGAGAAGACAGTGTGGCTTAGCAAGACCAGAGAATGTAACTGTCCAAAGTTCTAAATCAACCTGGTCCCAGCTGATACTGAGGTCGTATGCGGCCCTGCGGCGGAACTGTTCGTCGTACGCAAGGAATGCTAAGCCCTTGAATTTGGTGGCCGCTCTACTTATGATCTGCTGATATTTTAACAGCTCAAGGGAACGCCGGGGGTATGAGGCGACGAGAACCAGCATGTAGGCCGTATAGGCGTCCAACCATTTCTGAAAGGTGTCAATCACCGGCTTTCGTTTACGCACCATGGATACCGGGGAGGCGGAGCCTGGGGTCGAGTCATCTACACGGAGCTGAATTTCGGGAACCTGGGGCCGACTCAGGGAATCGGGGAGCAACAAGGTAAAGTCTATGTACTCACCCCGCAAGATTTTGTCCTCCAGATTCCTGTCCATGGGACGATGGAGACCCATAGCAGTGGCTGCTCCTTGTCTGCGTGGTGAAGGAGTCAATGTGAGGGTTGGAGGAGGACTCGAGAAAGGTTCGGCGGACGGACACGAGCGGCTGTTTATCGCCTGCTCCAGGGACAAGCGAACAGTGTCCTGTATGGCAGCCATTTGGGCATCTGTGAACGGGCCAGGCTGTGAGTCGGTCGGAACGTTTTGTGGGGCTGACAACCTGAACGAAGCCAGGTCAACGTCGTCCTCCTCGAAGCCGTCGACAGAACCGACTGACGAAGATTTGTCACTGGCATCGTCGAGCACACTGTCGGCGTTCGTGGCATCGACGCGACGGGGACAAGTTGCAGTTGCTTTCGTCGCTGCTTTCGTACTCCTCGCAGTACGTTTTTGTACGCGTCCAGAGGATGAAGGCTTGGCTGGGCGCGGTTGTAGTGCTGCCTTTAACCGAGAAATCATCTCAGCTTTGCTGCCCGTTATGGGTAGATTGGCGGCCTGAAGGCGAAGGCGAAGAACTTCCGTCGATAGAGATGCAAGATTCTCCGGACGGTGTTGGCGAACGCTTGCCACTTTTTGAGTGCCACGTGGACGAGCCATAATAAAAATGTTTCTAACGTAAAGGTACTCCTTACAGTAGCTAAAAGAGCTTAGAGAATGACACTTTGGACTATGCCAGCACTTTATACAGAGACTGATGTCTAAAACTAAACCAATGGCGATTAATGTACCATCGAATACAAAAGCTTGTTCAGTGCTTTAGCGAGACATGAATACGGCTAGTTGTTACTTTTAGCCATACAAAACTAATGATATATATGAAGCCGCCAGTATTGCAACATGGACACAGAAATGCCATTGTATTTACCAAAGTATGAATGCACATTCACCAGAGAGTATGAATGTACATTCATGTCTCGTATTCGTTACGCAATGTAAACAAACTAACGTGACAGTAGAACTTAAGGATTAACATGTCACGCTCCATTAACTGCGTTTTACAATACTGTTGTAAAACTCTATTTAATTTTTTATGTTCTCAAAACTGCAAATTACATGTAAATATCTTTGCTCCCTTTTAAACAAGTCATTCCAATTTCTAGCTCATGTCAGTTTTACTCTTTTTCTGGAAACTGCATTTTGCTTCCTTTTTAGCGACTGTACATATTATATTCGAATTGCTAATAGTAATTGCTAATAGTAATTGCTAATTGTAAATAGTTTTGGGCATTACTTTAATGAGCTTAATTCGTGATACTGCTGGTCACTATCGAGCCATCGGTGATCAGGTAAACATGGAGATCAAGCTGGAATCGCCACTGAAAAGAAGGCATGTTTGGCCGCAAGCTGCAGGGATCTCATGAAGATTCGTCAATAAAAAACTATTTGAGGTATAATGTAAGTGCCTCTATTGTGATTTCTTGGGGTTTAAGATCCTAAACTAGAATTTTTCATTGAAGTAATAACCCACAGTCTACCACATGCTCAACAACATTGCAAGTGAATTGTTTTCGATCAATACGTGTTCCTCTGGTAAGTTTAAAAAAAGGGGTTGAAGTGATCCCTTGTCAAAATAAGGAAGTATATTTCCGGAGTTCCGAAAGTCGTTGAAGATGAATTAAAGAAAGAAATAAAAACCCGAAAGCTGCCTGTGATTCAAAGGAGTACGGTATGAACAGGACGGGGAAGTTTTTAGTGAAATGGCAAGTTGGCCAGCCGTGGCTACAACATGATTACGATGGGGTGAGGGGTGGGGTGTACACTTTGGGCGAGTCAAAACTAATCTGGACGAATGCATTTTGAGGGTTACTCGCCCGAATGGCCAGTGCTCTCAAAATTAAGTGTCCAACCCTGTGTTACTAAATCAGATTCTTTGAATTATTTACCTTAATTTTCTTGTTAAGTTCCTTTCCTAAAGTTACATGAAGAGATGTTATTTGAGCTACGTTCTCCTGTTTTGTCAGTCTCCTGATCAGATTTTCTGTTAAGTATGCTACACCAGACTTTGAAGGACTAGTCACATCTCTAGTTGGAGGCTCATCTGGATCTAAAATAAATGTTACAGATATTACAAATTCACATCTGATACCAACAAAATTGAAAATGAAGGACAGGAGAGATCATAACTATAGAGTCTGGTGTAAACAACTTGAGAAACCTGACAATTCATTAATCCAACCCTCAGTATGACTTCTGTGATAACAGTGCAATGCTCTACCAACAGCTGGGAGCTGATTATGTTGTGAATTCATGCCATACCATGTATGGTGAAGATTGGAGGAAGCAAACTTTTATTTATCAAGCCTCTATAGATTGGAACAACTTAGACAATGACATTAAAAACATCAAATCATTGTCCTTCTTTAACACAAAGCTTAACAATTTGTAAAAAAATGCCTATCTAATTGTTGAGCTATTTTAATTTAGTTTAACATTGTAATATCCATTTTCTTTTTTTTGATTTTATTTTATTTTATAACTATTATTTGCAGTGCCCCACTGAAAACTGCCAAGGTGAGTGGGTTCCCTGGGTAAATATTATTACTATTATTATTATTATTATTATTATTATTATTATTATTATTATTATTATTATTATTATTATTATTATTATCACTATCACTGTCACTGTCACTGTCACTGTCACTGTCACTGTCACTGTCACTGTCACTATCACTGTCACTGTCACTGTCACTGTCACTATCACTGTCACTGTCACTATTATTATTATTATTATTATTATTATTATTGTTGTTGTTGTTGTTGTTGTTGTTGTTGTTGTTGTTATTATTATTATTATTATTATTATTATTAGCTTGGTAAGTTATTTTTACTTTTAGTATTACCTTATATAATAAGTATTGTAATAAGTTCCATATGGATACATGTTAGAATTCCCGTTTTATTTCTCAATAAAGGTTGATTTTTTTTCTCTCTGTATTATTATTAGTCTTATTACTATTATTATAAGATGAATTACTCCAGTTTTCTACTGGGTACAGTTGATTGTGTCTCAACCACTCCCCGCAGCTCAGAGACACAACACCTTACGTAAGAGATGAGCTGTTCCCGGGATGGCCGACAACTGTACACTTCTGATTAATTCAGGTACACCTAGCTTGTCACACCAGCCCTTTTCGATATGCTTCCAAGAGCACCAATCACGATAGGTATTATGGTGACTTTCGAGGCTCTGGGAATCCTTCTGATTTCAAATGCTAGATCCTGGTATTATTATTATTATTATTATCATTATCATTATCATTATCATTATCATTATCATTATCATTATCATTATCATCACTATTATTAATTCATTGCTTGACATGATGGCTCTGCCATGACTGCGTGAAACATAGAAATCTGTTATGAACTACATAAAGGACCACGCTGTCCTCCAAGGCTTCTCAGCCAATGGAGTTATGTCAAGGACCAACTGACACACTCAACAAACAACGCAATCTTCAGTTTGGAGCGAGGAAATCTGTTCCCTCTTATGAACGTCACTTTAAATCCAAATACAGTCTCGTTGAATGAAAGAAGAAAAATTGTATTTTAGAATTTGCATATTCTAGTACTGTTTGTTTTTACCAGGGTTATTTAAGTGTAGAATCTATTTTAATTAATAAATGAATGGCTTTCCAACTCTTTAAAAAATTATTATTATTATTATTATTATTATTATTATTGAACAGTTTTGCTTGATATCACTCATGAAATGTACCAAGAAACATCTATTTCAATAAGCTCTCACCCAACAGGGTCTTAAATTGTGAACTGTTTTAAAAAATATCCATACTTTCATCTACAGCAGGTTGCCTTGGTTTGAGCCCAAATTGAACTGCATTGGAAATTCCAGTCTGACATATACCTTTTCTTAAAGCGGTACAACGACCGAAAAAACAATTCTTTTTTTTCCTTTGGATTTCAAAACTATGTTAACTAACACTAACTGGTCAACCCAAGTTTTTAGTTCTGATTTTAAAAAGACACCTATTTATTTTAACTGGAATTTTCTTATATATTGGTCAGCCATTACTAACTTTAAAATCTTGAGAGAGCTGGGTCGAGGAGAAAATGACTCACTAGCTTAAGAATGCAAT
The DNA here is from genome assembly GCA_019787425.1 of Platygyra sinensis. Taxonomy (NCBI): domain Eukaryota; kingdom Metazoa; phylum Cnidaria; class Anthozoa; order Scleractinia; family Merulinidae; genus Platygyra; species Platygyra sinensis. The sequence goes on from JAHPZR010052237.1 coordinate 5,255, forward strand.
GCGTGTGTATGCGGCTGAATTAATATGCAGCATGGGAGTTTCGGGCTTTCAGACTTTTAAACCTGTGTTTTGCATATCTAATAAATTGCTTTTTACATGCTGGAATCTTAAGCTTAGTGAGTAAATGACATCATTTTCTCTAGATCCAACCCTCTGATGTCCTATCGGTCAGTTGTGAATGCGAGTAATGGCAAACTGTGAAATCCAGAACTTACACTCAAAATAAACGAGTGATATTCAGGCTAACCTATATTATTTTCCATTTTTGAGTGCTTCCCATAAACGGGTTATTCACTAATTGGAGTGAAAGTCTGTACTCCAGCTGGCTTGAATAGTGCTCCTGTTACATAAACATCACCCTGATTAGCTTGAATATCACTCAGGTTAGTCTGAATAATGCTACAGATTGCCTGTTTACAGTTGGCTTTCCATGAGAGAAATGGTCACAAGAGTGTGTTAAAAGTCTGCAGTCTGTATTTTGCCCTGGTCAATAGTCTGCAATCTACCCCTGGTCTGCAGTCTGTATTTTGCCCTGGTCAGTAGTCTGCAATCTACCCCTAGTCTGCAGTCTGCATTTTGCCTTGGTCTGCAGTCTGCACTTAACCATTTGTCTGCAGTCTGCAGTCCACAGTCTGCATTTTACAGGGACGGTAATTTTCTGTAATTAATGCGTTCAGTATAAAACGAAGACTGCAGACTGCGAACTGCGGAGCACTTTTCGCTACACATGTACATGCACATGCACATGTTGTTTTCACTGGCAGCACTTTTTTCGCTACTCATGCACATGCACGTGCACGTGTTGTTTTCACCGGTAGCACTTTCGCTTTGTTTATCTTTCGACGCTTTCAATGTTTCTGCAACTATTTCAGACACGTTTTCTAAATCTTCAAAGTCATCGAGAAACCCTAACTCAAATGTTGGATAATAGTAGCTATTAGTAACAGCTAAAGTTAAGTTTTACTCGAAAAAGTTGCCAAAACCTTTTGCTGGCAAGAAATTTCACCAACAATGACGTCCGCCTGAACCATCTCTATGAACCATCCATTTCCTTTTCATAAAAAATTAGCCAATCAGTGCACGCGCTAGCATATAGCTATGTTATAAATGGGGTTTTAAGTCTGCACTGCAGTTAGTCTGAATATCGCTCCAGTTATAGCAGCTCAAATATCATGTTAGCCTGAGTGTCACCCAGGTTAGCCTGAAAAATGCTCCAGTTAATGCCTGTTAACGGAAATTCCTGTTTTAGTTAGCTCTGAATGAGAGAAATAGTAGCACAATTCTGTTAAAAAGTTTGCAGTCTAATACCCCTGGCCTGCAGTCTGCGTATTAAACTGACCGGTAATTAATGACAAGCCGATCATATTTTTACATAAGCTTACATGTAGTCCTGTAAAATGTACAGAAACCGAAGTTATTGTTGCTTAAAGAGCAGGGCATGCTAGCGAAACTAGTTCAAGTATAAAACTAACAAGTATTGACATAAAGTAAATCCAACTGTTGATCATTTCGAAAGCTCTCTAGAAAGTTTTACTATACGCACCAAGCACATCAAGTGCCCCGATGTTCTCCATTTCGTTGTGTGTTTCTTGTGTGCTGAAGTACTTGCTGGAAAGTCCACCGCTATTTGCTGGTAATTCTTTGTTTCTTGGAGAAGGTAGTTTCCGACTTCTAGAAGGCTTTGGAGCAGACGCCATTGCACTCCTCTTCAGTACAAGACAACGCTGAAGTGGGTTAAGCTTCCGTTACCAGGGAACTGTCAAAATCAAGCGGGTGGCACTCTTGTCTGCAAACGACGTTTACAAGGAGCTTGAATATTCATGCAAGAAGCACATTTGTCCGAACTTTTCCCTAAGCAGTCCATTTAATGTTGCTGCCACTGAAGCAGGGTCGACCAACACGAACCAACAAGCTAGACAACTTAAATAAGAAGTCATTCTTCAAGGGTCAAATGAGCAGTGATTCACTCGGTGCATTAACTCGAAGGGCGGGTTTTTCAAATGTAAAAGTAATCAGAAATCTCGCCACACCAAAACCTCTGCTAAAATATTGATCAATGGTCTTCTTCAGTCAAAACAATGTTGATGTTGTTAGGCATCTTCTAAAAGTAGAAAAGTTCCTCGAAGTGCCGGGCCTTGTCCCATTTATCCGTCCTTTCGAAGTGAAAGCAATCTCGAACCGGAGAACAACTGGCTCGAGAGACGCTGAGTCTACTAAGGTCAGCGGTAAGCTTTAGACGTTCAAGTCGTTCTGGATCAGGAGGATCAGGAGTGGTCTGGATCGATCAAGTGGTAGCCCTGGAGACTTCTTTCAATCCCTTTCAGGGGAGGAGGAAGGAGGAGGCGCGAGAAAAGGGTCTCTAAAAAACTAGTCTGTTCACAGCCTCGCTGGCGTCCAGTTCTCTCACGATTCCCTCTGCGAGTTCAACGATAGAATAAAAATACGACAAAACAGAGGGCTGTGGAACAGTCCACAGAAGACACAAGGACAGGGCCAATACGGCGGATCTTTTTCTCTCTTATTTACAGTGCCAACAACGTCATATCTTCCTAAATTGTGATTGTTAAATACATACTTATTTTTTATTTTAGTTTAAAGTTTTTGTTAGCTTTTATATAACTTCTAAAATAAGTACAAACCATCATGAACTACACAAAATGGAATAATACTTTTCACAGTGTTATGATAGTTGGTTGTCCTGTGTAAGGTATTGTCACGTGATCTGAAGGATCACGTGGAGTGTAAAAGTACTGCAATAAAGCTGTTGAAGTTGAAGCCTTCAGACGTATTTTCTTACTCATAACACACAGGAAGTAATTTGAGCATAGGCCAATGGCTTTTTCCCCCAAGCTCCTTTCTTCCCCTAGGGGGAACTCATTTGTAAATAGTAATAATAATAAAAAATACGGGGCAAAAATATATATCTGGATTTATGAAAACGGTACTAAAGATCTGCATTCTTATCACCTTTATTTCACCTTGATTTCACTAAATTTTTAGGCCGCCTCCAAGCTATGTAAACGGGCAAAAAATAGAGAAAGGACAGCAATGAAAGGAAGATACACGGGTAAAAGAACAAAAAAAGGACTGACTTTCTTTTTAATTTTTTATATCGTCACCTTTGGCGAGAAAAAGAGGCCCGCTTAGGGCGCGATATCAATTCTTCAGCACCGTTTTCATGAATCCAGACATATATTCTCTTGGACATTTATTTTATTCTTTCGTAAAAAAGTGAATCATTTCATCAAAAATAAGACACAAACAGCAGTGATAAACATATTGAACTTGTTCATTTTGACTTGACGTTTCGTATGTACTCTACATACATTTTCAAAAGTAACCGTTGAAATTTAAAACAGCTATTTATATATAACAAAGCGGGTGAGGGGACTGGAACCTACATTAAGCAAATACTTAATAGTAAAATATAATATATATATATATATATATATATAAATAAGCATCAGCTTTTCACTTCCGACGTTGACGTTGAAAGCTGGTTGAAGTTCTTGAATAAATAAGGTCTCTTTTATCTTACAGTGATAGTCTGTTTTGCCCTTCGCTAAAATATCAAAATGATCCCACTTGATGCTATGTCCAGTAGCCTTGACGTGGTCAGCAATGGCTGAAGCATTGCCATTTTTAGCGAGGGCCTTAAAATGTTCGGTTTTTCTATCGTGAAGCCGTCGTTTAGTTTTTCCGATGTAAAAACCATTACAATCCCAGCAATTTGTTCTGTAAATAACTCTGGACTGTTGTGAACGATTGATACGGTTCTTGTAAGGAAAGAAAGATTTTATACATCGAATGCTCTGAAAAACAATCTTAAGGTTAACACAAGAGTAGAATTTGTACACACAAGATTTCAGGCGTTTAGCGACTTAGTTGCTTTGCAAACCTAAGTAGGGCAGTAGGACAATGATATCTTTCTTGGCCGGAACAGTTGACACAGGGGTGCAATGCTGGTGTTGTCTGTTTTTGTTCAAAACATCGTTGATATGATAGTTGATTATGCCTTGTGGGTAGCCGTTCTGAAGAAGGAGTTTTCGAAGATCATTGATGGCAGATTGTAGCAAGGAGCCAGATGAACAAAGACGGTAGTAGCGATAAGTGAGGGAGCGGATGCGGTTTATTTTGTACTTTCGTGGGGTGAAGGAATCCCATTAATTTTCGTGTGTAGACCTGTGAAAGTTTTCTTTCGGTAGATGGATGTCATGAAAGTGTTGTTTTGATGACGTGTGACAAGAATGTCCAAAAACGGAATGGTATTGTTCTGTTCAAATTCAATGGTAAATTTAATATTGCCATGACAACTGTTCAAATAGTGCAGAAACTCATTTGCACTGTCTTTGTTGTGAAACATGGTGAACGTGTCATCCACGTACCGATTCCAAAATAAAGGACTAACCTTGGCGTTCATCAACCACTTTTCTTCAAAATCACACATAAAAATGTTGGCTAAGACAGGGCCCAATGGCGAACCCATGGCAACACCATCGATTTGGTCGTAGTATTTCCCGTCAAAAAGAAAGTGGCTCTGGTGGCAAATTCCGGCAATAGCTTGTGTAAAACAACCCTGGGCAAAGCCGGAGGATCAGCAAGAGAATACAATTTATCTAGACAAATGTTTAGTGTTTCCTCGAGTGGCACATTTGGACATAGCCCGACCTTTCCAATCGAACAAAACCGAACAAAAAACCAATCGAACCCAATCGAACTCCAATCGTTCGATTGGGTTCGGCAATCGAACAAAATCGAACACCTATTTTGCTGTGAGTTCGATTTTCGAACCAATCGAACCAATATAATCTAACAAAATCGAACTAATCCAATGCAATTGTCTCTTGACGCCTCAAACTGAGTAAAACACGTGGAATATTAAAAATTAAAATTACTTCTTGGTAACCTTTTACACTGCATGTAATTTCAATACATTCAGTGTCCTCCCTCTCCTCCGTGTTTGACATTTCAGAAATTTCAGTCCTGGGTTTCAGTGCTCAGCAAAAGCCGCGTAAAAAGGGAAGGGAGTTAGCGGTGATTTCACTTTCACCTTCGGAATTTTCCAATACCACGTGCCTATCATACGATGCGGCGTTCGTTAATCGAACGTTCGATTGTACCAATCGTTCGGTAATCGAACGTTCGATTGTGTTCGATTGGCAAAATTTTATTGTGAGTTCGATTGAGTTCGGCAATCGAACGATTGGTGTTCAATTGGGTTCGATTGCCGAACTGTTCGATTGGATAGGTCGGGACATAGGGAGGAGACATTTTAAGGTATCAGTGTACCCCAAATGACCATCATTCTTCAGCGCCGCTTTACGGTCGGACGGTTGGCGCAAACCCTACTAAAGTATATATTTTCTGAAAGCTTAATAATTGTAGATTCCGACGGTTTATTCACTAACGTAGAAAAATCTAAGGTTTCTCAAATATAGCGCGCTCTTTCTCGATGTACAGAGGTTCACTAATCATGTTCGTTTCCGGTCAGATTTGAGCGGGAGACCGCGACTAATATCGCTATGTCTTCTTGACACCTTTCTCTAAAAAACGGTGTCGGGAAATTTTGATTACTTGTCTGGTTTGATTCTGACACGCAGTTAAACTTTGAGAGTTGAAAAAACACGCATTCTCTTCACTAAAATAGTCATAACTTTTGAGAGAAGCAAAAAATAAAAATTCCCCGACACCGTTTTTTTGCCTGATCATAGGGCAACATTCTCTCCAAATTTCAGCGAAAAACGTTGAAAATTCTCCGGAAACGAACTCAAATTGTGCGCTTCACTCGCTGAAATTTTCGTTTCGAGATATGAAGGAAAATATACTTTAGGGCGTTCTTCCGGTCAGTAATGAGATAATTACTCAAGATGTCGGAATATAATGACCTGTTGATAGACCAAGTGTAGGATTATTTTACTTTAACAATAGAGCTCATATCAATTACAAAGCGGGCTCAAAATGTTGCTCCTGGCAGGAAATATCCTTTGCAAGATCTGATTTCCGCCGCTCGCGTAATTTTCGTTCAATTTTTCGTTTTCTACTTTTTAAAAGCCCTAGCTAATGTGGATTCACATTTCTTCTCGCGAAACAGCGTGATGGATACTGAAGACACGGAAAAAGCGTTCGCGTAAACAAGGGAAAGGAAATCTTCGAGGACGTAACTCGTGCAGATTTTGATCGAACAGCGAAAGCGCTAAGGAAATTATGATAAAAAAAATGTATATTCCTCGATGGGCAATCCTCGTTTTGACAGGACATGATCCAACATGAACCAAGCACGGATCTTGCAGAAACATTCTCCAAGAAAATCACATCTGCGTGAGAAAACCGACAAGAAACTGATTTCAAGAGATTTTCTTGCAGGCGATTGCCGGCAACAATTGCTCGACCGGCCAACTTTTGCCACGACTCTTGTGAGTTCGGTTCTGCAGGTTCGTCTTTGCCTTTGCCTTCAATTTTTACCCAGCTAACACTAACACTAACGGTCTCGTTCTCCCATCAATGCTCTTCCTCGTTTAGAGCAATGTTTCTTCTGCTCAAAGTAGGAACCTCGATCGCTAGCCGCTAACACATCAGCTAGATCTTTATCAAATGAAATCGAACCCTTTTTCCTCTTTTAAAGTTTCTTCGCACTAATAAAAGGACAAGCTAGGACTTTTGCATTTTCTCTTCTACGACATGGAATAGATATAAGTTTTTAAATTTTTGTCTGCAAATTAGAAAATACTCGAAGCAGCACACAATCGTGTGAAAATCGCACAACACTGCGTCTGTCACGCGATCTTTTAATGCAAACTATCTCTCGTGTTGACAACGTGTTGACAGTTATCAATTAGAGATAATTAATGGAAAGAAACGTTTTGCGTGAATAACTTTGCTTAGAATCAATCTTTTTTCATAGAATTTTTTTTAAATGAAAGATTGCAATAAGATCTATCTGAAAAAGCAGAAAACAACTTTTTTGAAAAATGATCAAATTTGAGGTACACTGACACCTTAAGAGCACATAATTCCATTGTTATGCTTGTACTTTTTGGCCCAATCCGCGAAGCTAAAGGAGTCTTTGACAGTGTATTGGTTGGTCGAGATTGGCTGAAGTATAGAATCAAGGTAAGAAGCGAGATTGTAGTTATAGGTGTTAACCGATGAAACGATAGGGCGGAAGGGACAACCAGTCTTATGTACTTTGGGAAGGCCATATAAAACGCCAGGAGAAGATCCACTCGGTAAGATTTTGTAGAAAGTTGCATCATCAATAATTTTATCCTTTCTCAGTTTCCGAAGATAAGTTGACAGGCTTTCTTCCCTGGATTTAGTTGGATTGTGTTGTAACTCTTTAAATTTGGTGGTGTCAGAAATCAAGTGTTTCATTTTGTTAAGATAATCAAGTCTGCTAATTATTACAACGCCATTTCCTTTGTCCGGTTTCGTGATGATAATGCTGTCATCATTGCGTAAATCAGTTAAGGCTTTCCATTCGTCTTTGCTTTGTCAACATCTTTAGGAGGAAGACAGAACCGTAAACCACGTAACCTGCAATCAGGCATCCCTTATATTTTCTGTCGCGGTGGGAAGGTACGCCTGATACAATTACTTGACTATTTGTCTGCCGCCCCCTAATTAAAATATCTGTCAGCGCGAATAATCAAGCAGAATTACCGGAAGTCTTGTGTGTTATCGACAGATCGGATCGAAATCCACCAATCACAGCCATTGGTGTGACCTTCAGACCTTCTTTACGTCTTGCTAGCGGGCTGTGATTGGTGGATTTCGATCCGATCTGTCGATAACATGTATGATTGACGGAAATTTTTGAAAGGTTTCCGCGGGTGTTTTGTTTTCGAAAGTCGGGTATCAACGAAAACGGTGGTAATACATATTTTTCGCTCTTGCCTAATCCTGTCGGTAGCACCGCCAAAATATCTCTCCCATGGCATGCGATTCTATGAATGCATTCTATTTGTTCATCATTGAGAGTTTTGTGAACAAAACTCTGAAGAGAAGCATTTAATTTAAAGCTGACAAAAACTCGCTCTATTCGCTCGCTTCATCAGACGTCACGATGGAATTCATCAGCACGCGGGATTTTTTTTCCGGAAATCACACCGCCACTAAGGTAACCAATCATGGCTCAGTTCTAAGTACCTTTTTGTTTCTTGACCAATCAGAGAAAAGTCCAGATTCTGGACTAGCAACAGACAAATAGTCAAGTAATTGTATCAGGCGTACCTTCCCGCCGCGACAAAAAATATAAGGGACGCCTGATCGCAGGTTATAAACCACGCGCCAGGACACTCTTCTCGGTTTCAGTCAAAGCCCGATGGGAATAGTTGAAAATTACATCATCGTTACTTAAGTTCACCGATAAGAGGCACCCAAAAATCACATTCCCGTCACGAGCATTCGCTCACCACTTCAAAACGGCGCGTGACCGAGGGCCAGGGTCACGCGCATCGCAGGGATTCGTCCCAGAATTTCAAACTAATTTGAATTCTTGAGACTAGTAGTTGGCCCCTGCGAAGCAAAAATGGCCAGTTCACACAATGTGAGTTGTACCCGCGACCTGTTGCAGGGACTAGTCGCAGCCGGGACTTGGCCACTCGTGTGTACCGACCTTTTACACATTTCACGGACCTGCGTTCCTAATTGATATCTTCCAGTTTGGTAATAAATTGTAATTGTTCCATTTATCAAGAAGATGCTAAATTTTTCTGGCCGGTTAATTTATGGCGAAAAAGGAAATCTGCATTAATAATTTTAATTTTGGCAAGAGTGTGTTATTTTACATGTAAATTGTTTGAGGTGGTGACGCTTCAAACAGCTGGGCGTTAACAGGTTTTTCTTTTGCGTACTGACCATATCCTTTTCACAACCGCGTTATCAGCAAAAATCCTGCGGATAAGTGTCTTTCTGGGTCTTCTCTAATATTCATGGACACAGCGCCCAGTCCGTTTTGATCTGTGTTTAAAGAAATTGGTTTGGATTTTTATAGAATTGGTTTGGGTTTTGAGAAATTATTTTGGTTTTTAAAATTAATTTGCGTTTTTGGAAGGTAATTGAAAGTAATCTAATTTAATATATTGCGAAACAGAGAAAATCTATAAAAGCCATTTTAAAAATTAGACAAAAAAGACAATCTGTAGTATACCTAATTAAGGGCCTGTTTACATGGAGGGAGGGTGCCCCGGCTAACCGGGCTACCCGGCTAGAAGAGTATTCGTTTTCTAAAGAAACTTATGAGAAGTTTGCCCTCCCAGGGTAGCTCGATTAGCCGGTAACCCGTTAGCCGGGGCACCCTCCCTCCATGTAAACAGGCCCTTAATTAGGTATACTACAGATTGTCTTTTTTGTCTAATTTTTAAAATGGCTTTTATAGATTTTCTCTGTTTCGCAATATATTAAATTAGATTACTTTCAATTACCTTCCAAAAACGCAAATTAATTTTAAAAACCAAAATAATTTCTCAAAACCCAAACCAATTCTATAAAAATCCAAACCAATTTCTTTAAACACAGATCAAAACGGACTGGGCGCTGTGTCCATGAATATTAGAGAAGACCCAGAAAGACACTTATCCGCAGGATTTTTGCTGATAACGCGGTTGTGAAAAGGATATGGTCAGTACGCAAAAGAAAAACCTGTTAACGCCCAGCTGTTTGAAGCGTCACCACCTCAAACAATTTACATGTAAAATAACACACTCTTGCCAAAATTAAAATTATTAATGCAGATTTCCTTTTTCGCCATAAATTAACCGGCCAGAAAAATTTAGCATCTTCTTGATAAATGGAACAATTACAATTTATTACCAAACTGGAAGATATCAATTAGGAACGCAGGTCCGTGAAATGTGTAAAAGGTCGGTACACACGAGTGGCCAAGTCCCGGCTGCGACTAGTCCCTGCAACAGGTCGCGGGTACAACTCACATTGTGTGAACTGGCCATTTTTGCTTCGCAGGGGCCAACTACTAGTCTCAAGAATTCAAATTAGTTTGAAATTCTGGGACGAATCCCTGCGATGCGCGTGACCCTGGCCCTCGGTCACGCGCCGTTTTGAAGTGGTGAGCGAATGCTCGTGACGGGAATGTGATTTTTGGGTGCCTCTTATCGGTGAACTTAAGTAACGATGATGTAATTTTCAACTATTCCCATCGGGCTTTGACTGAAACCGAGAAGAGTGTCCTGGCGCGTGGTTTATAACCTGCGATCAGGCGTCCCTTATATTTTTTGTCGCGGCGGGAAGGTACGCCTGATACAATTACTTGACTATTTGTCTGTTGCTAGTCCAGAATCTGGACTTTTCTCTGATTGGTCAAGAAACAAAAAGGTACTTAGAACTGAGCCATGATTGGTTACCTTAGTGGCGGTGTGATTTCCGGAAAAAAAATCCCGCGTGCTGATGAATTCCATCGTGACGTCTGATGAAGCGAGCGAATAGAGCGAGTTTTTGTCAGCTTTAAATTAAATGCTTCTCTTCAGAGTTTTGTTCACAAAACTCTCAATGATGAACAAATAGAATGCATTCATAGAATCGCATGCCATGGGAGAGATATTTTGGCGGTGCTACCGACAGGATTAGGCAAGAGCGAAAAATATGTATTACCACCGTTTTCGTTGATACCCGACTTTCGAAAACAAAACACCCGCGGAAACCTTTCAAAAATTTCCGTCAATCATACATGTTATCGACAGATCGGATCGAAATCCACCAATCACAGCCCGCTAGCAAGACGTAAAGAAGGTCTGAAGGTCACACCAATGGCTGTGATTGGTGGATTTCGATCCGATCTGTCGATAACACACAAGACTTCCGGTAATTCTGCTTGATTATTCGCGCTGACAGATATTTTAATTAGGGGGCGGCAGACAAATAGTCAAGTAATTGTATCAGGCGTACCTTCCCACCGCGACAGAAAATATAAGGGATGCCTGATTGCAGGTTACGTGGTTTACGGTTCTGTCTTCCTCCTAAAGATGTTGACAAAGCAAAGACGAATGGAAAGCCTTAACTGATTTACGCAATGATGACAGCATTATCATCACGAAACCGGACAAAGGAAATGGCGTTGTAATAATTAGCAGACTTGATTATCTTAACAAAATGAAACACTTGATTTCTGACACCACCAAATTTAAAGAGTTACAACACAATCCAACTAAATCCAGGGAAGAAAGCCTGTCAACTTATCTTCGGAAACTGAGAAAGGATAAAATTATTGATGATGCAACTTTCTACAAAATCTTACCGAGTGGATCTTCTCCTGGCGTTTTATATGGCCTTCCCAAAGTACATAAGACTGGTTGTCCCTTCCGCCCTATCGTTTCATCGGTTAACACCTATAACTACAATCTCGCTTCTTACCTTGATTCTATACTTCAGCCAATCTCGACCAACCAATACACTGTCAAAGACTCCTTTAGCTTCGCGGATTGGGCCAAAAAGTACAAGCATAACAATGGAATTATGTGCTCTTAAGGTGTCAGTGTACCTCAAATTTGATCATTTTTCAAAAAAGTTGTTTTCTGCTTTTTCAGATAGATCTTATTGCAATCTTTCATTTAAAAAAACTTCTATGAAAAAAGATTGATTCTAAGCAAAGTTATTCACGCAAAACGTTTCTTTCCATTAATTATCTCTAATTGATAACTGTCAACACGTTGTCAACACGAGAGATAGTTTGCATTAAAAGATCGCGTGACAGACGCAGTGTTGTGCGATTTTCACACGATTGTGTGCTGCTTCGAGTATTTTCTAATTTGCAGACAAAAATTTAAAAACTTATATCTATTCCATGTCGTAGAAGAGAAAATGCAAAAGTCCTAGCTTGTCCTTTTATTAGTGCGAAGAAACTTTAAAAGAGGAAAAAGGGTTCGATTTCATTTGATAAAGATCTAGCTGATGTGTTAGCGGCTAGCGATCGAGGTTCCTACTTTGAGCAGAAGAAACATTGCTCTAAACGAGGAAGAGCATTGATGGGAGAACGAGACCGTTAGTGTTAGTGTTAGCTGGGTAAAAATTGAAGGCAAAGGCAAAGACGAACCTGCAGAACCGAACTCACAAGAGTCGTGGCAAAAGTTGGCCGGTCGAGCAATTGTTGCCGGCAATCGCCTGCAAGAAAATCTCTTGAAATCAGTTTCTTGTCGGTTTTCTCACGCAGATGTGATTTTCTTGGAGAATGTTTCTGCAAGATCCGTGCTTGGTTCATGTTGGATCATGTCCTGTCAAAACGAGGATTGCCCATCGAGGAATATACATTTTTTTTTATCATAATTTCCTTAGCGCTTTCGCTGTTCGATCAAAATCTGCACGAGTTACGTCCTCGAAGATTTCCTTTCCCTTGTTTACGCGAACGCTTTTTCCGTGTCTTCAGTATCCATCACGCTGTTTCGCGAGAAGAAATGTGAATCCACATTAGCTAGGGCTTTTAAAAAGTAGAAAACGAAAAATTGAACGAAAATTACGCGAGCGGCGGAAATCAGATCTTGCAAAGGATATTTCCTGCCAGGAGCAACATTTTGAGCCCGCTTTGTAATTGATATGAGCTCTATTGTTAAAGTAAAATAATCCTACACTTGGTCTATCAACAGGTCATTATATTCCGACATCTTGAGTAATTATCTCATTACTGACCGGAAGAACGCCCTAAAGTATATTTTCCTTCATATCTCGAAACGAAAATTTCAGCGAGTGAAGCGCACAATTTGAGTTCGTTTCCGGAGAATTTTCAACGTTTTTCGCTGAAATTTGGAGAGAATGTTGCCCTATGATCAGGCAAAAAAACGGTGTCGGGGAATTTTTATTTTTTGCTTCTCTCAAAAGTTATGACTATTTTAGTGAAGAGAATGCGTGTTTTTTCAACTCTCAAAGTTTAACTGCGTGTCAGAATCAAACCAGACAAGTAATCAAAATTTCCCGACACCGTTTTTTAGAGAAAGGTGTCAAGAAGACATAGCGATATTAGTCGCGGTCTCCCGCTCAAATCTGACCGGAAACGAACATGATTAGTGAACCTCTGTACATCGAGAAAGAGCGCGCTATATTTGAGAAACCTTAGATTTTTCTACGTTAGTGAATAAACCGTCGGAATCTACAATTATTAAGCTTTCAGAAAATATATACTTTAGTAGGGTTTGCGCCAACCGTCCGACCGTAAAGCGGCGCTGAAGAATGATGGTCATTTGGGGTACACTGATACCTTAAAATGTCTCCTCCCTATGTCCCGACCTATCCAATCGAACAGTTCGGCAATCGAACCCAATTGAACACCAATCGTTCGATTGCCGAACTCAATCGAACTCACAATAAAATTTTGCCAATCGAACACAATCGAACGTTCGATTACCGAACGATTGGTACAATCGAACGTTCGATTAACGAACGCCGCATCGTATGATAGGCACGTGGTATTGGAAAATTCCGAAGGTGAAAGTGAAATCACCGCTAACTCCCTTCCCTTTTTACGCGGCTTTTGCTGAGCACTGAAACCCAGGACTGAAATTTCTGAAATGTCAAACACGGAGGAGAGGGAGGACACTGAATGTATTGAAATTACATGCAGTGTAAAAGGTTACCAAGAAGTAATTTTAATTTTTAATATTCCACGTGTTTTACTCAGTTTGAGGCGTCAAGAGACAATTGCATTGGATTAGTTCGATTTTGTTAGATTATATTGGTTCGATTGGTTCGAAAATCGAACTCACAGCAAAATAGGTGTTCGATTTTGTTCGATTGCCGAACCCAATCGAACGATTGGAGTTCGATTGGGTTCGATTGGTTTTTTGTTCGGTTTTGTTCGATTGGAAAGGTCGGGCTATGTCCAAATGTGCCACTCGAGGAAACACTAAACATTTGTCTAGATAAATTGTATTCTCTTGCTGATCCTCCGGCTTTGCCCAGGGTTGTTTTACACAAGCTATTGCCGGAATTTGCCACCAGAGCCACTTTCTTTTTGACGGGAAATACTACGACCAAATCGATGGTGTTGCCATGGGTTCGCCATTGGGCCCTGTCTTAGCCAACATTTTTATGTGTGATTTTGAAGAAAAGTGGTTGATGAACGCCAAGGTTAGTCCTTTATTTTGGAATCGGTACGTGGATGACACGTTCACCATGTTTCACAACAAAGACAGTGCAAATGAGTTTCTGCACTATTTGAACAGTTGTCATGGCAATATTAAATTTACCATTGAATTTGAACAGAACAATACCATTCCGTTTTTGGACATTCTTGTCACACGTCATCAAAACAACACTTTCATGACATCCATCTACCGAAAGAAAACTTTCACAGGTCTACACACGAAAATTAATGGGATTCCTTCACCCCACGAAAGTACAAAATAAACCGCATCCGCTCCCTCACTTATCGCTACTACCGTCTTTGTTCATCTGGCTCCTTGCTACAATCTGCCATCAATGATCTTCGAAAACTCCTTCTTCAGAACGGCTACCCACAAGGCATAATCAACTATCATATCAACGATGTTTTGAACAAAAACAGACAACACCAGCATTGCACCCCTGTGTCAACTGTTCCGGCCAAGAAAGATATCATTGTCCTACTGCCCTACTTAGGTTTGCAAAGCAACTAAGTCGCTAAACGCCTGAAATCTTGTGTGTACAAATTCTACTCTTGTGTTAACCTTAAGATTGTTTTTCAGAGCATTCGATGTATAAAATCTTTCTTTCCTTACAAGAACCGTATCAATCGTTCACAACAGTCCAGAGTTATTTACAGAACAAATTGCTGGGATTGTAATGGTTTTTACATCGGAAAAACTAAACGACGGCTTCACGATAGAAAAACCGAACATTTTAAGGCCCTCGCTAAAAATGGCAATGCTTCAGCCATTGCTGACCACGTCAAGGCTACTGGACATAGCATCAAGTGGGATCATTTTGATATTTTAGCGAAGGGCAAAACAGACTATCACTGTAAGATAAAAGAGACCTTATTTATTCAAGAACTTCAACCAGCTTTCAACGTCAACGTCGGAAGTGAAAAGCTGATGCTTATTTATATATATATATATATATATATATTATATTTTACTATTAAGTATTTGCTTAATGTAGGTTCCAGTCCCCTCACCCGCTTTGTTATATATAAATAGCTGTTTTAAATTTCAACGGTTACTTTTGAAAATGTATGTAGAGTACATACGAAACGTCAAGTCAAAATGAACAAGTTCAATATGTTTATCACTGCTGTTTGTGTCTTATTTTTGATGAAATGATTCACTTTTTTACGAAAGAATAAAATAAATGTCCAAGAGAATATATGTCTGGATTCATGAAAACGGTGCTGAAGAATTGATATCGCGCCCTAAGCGGGCCTCTTTTTCTCGCCAAAGGTGACGATATAAAAAATTAAAAAGAAAGTCAGTCCTTTTTTTGTTCTTTTACCCGTGTATCTTCCTTTCATTGCTGTCCTTTCTCTATTTTTTGCCCGTTTACATAGCTTGGAGGCGGCCTAAAAATTTAGTGAAATCAAGGTGAAATAAAGGTGATAAGAATGCAGATCTTTAGTACCGTTTTCATAAATCCAGATATATATTTTTGCCCCGTATTTTTTATTATTATTACTATTTACAAATGAGTTCCCCCTAGGGGAAGAAAGGAGCTTGGGGGAAAAAGCCATTGGCCTATGCTCAAATTACTTCCTGTGTGTTATGAGTAAGAAAATACGTCTGAAGGCTTCAACTTCAACAGCTTTATTGCAGTACTTTTACACTCCACGTGATCCTTCAGATCACGTGACAATACCTTACACAGGACAACCAACTATCATAACACTGTGAAAAGTATTATTCCATTTTGTGTAGTTCATGATGGTTTGTACTTATTTTAGAAGTTATATAAAAGCTAACAAAAACTTTAAACTAAAATAAAAAATAAGTATGTATTTAACAATCACAATTTAGGAAGATATGACGTTGTTGGCACTGTAAATAAGAGAGAAAAAGATCCGCCGTATTGGCCCTGTCCTTGTGTCTTCTGTGGACTGTTCCACAGCCCTCTGTTTTGTCGTATTTTTATTCTATCGTTGAACTCGCAGAGGGAATCGTGAGAGAACTGGACGCCAGCGAGGCTGTGAACAGACTAGTTTTTTAGAGACCCTTTTTCTCGCGCCTCCTCCTTCCTCCTCCCCTGAAAGGGATTGAAAGAAGTCTCCAGGGCTACCACTTGATCGATCCAGACCACTCCTGATCCTCCTGATCCAGAACGACTTGAACGTCTAAAGCTTACCGCTGACCTTAGTAGACTCAGCGTCTCTCGAGCCAGTTGTTCTCCGGTTCGAGATTGCTTTCACTTCGAAAGGACGGATAAATGGGACAAGGCCCGGCACTTCGAGGAACTTTTCTACTTTTAGAAGATGCCTAACAACATCAACATTGTTTTGACTGAAGAAGACCATTGATCAATATTTTAGCAGAGGTTTTGGTGTGGCGAGATTTCTGATTACTTTTACATTTGAAAAACCCGCCCTTCGAGTTAATGCACCGAGTGAATCACTGCTCATTTGACCCTTGAAGAATGACTTCTTATTTAAGTTGTCTAGCTTGTTGGTTCGTGTTGGTCGACCCTGCTTCAGTGGCAGCAACATTAAATGGACTGCTTAGGGAAAAGTTCGGACAAATGTGCTTCTTGCATGAATATTCAAGCTCCTTGTAAACGTCGTTTGCAGACAAGAGTGCCACCCGCTTGATTTTGACAGTTCCCTGGTAACGGAAGCTTAACCCACTTCAGCGTTGTCTTGTACTGAAGAGGAGTGCAATGGCGTCTGCTCCAAAGCCTTCTAGAAGTCGGAAACTACCTTCTCCAAGAAACAAAGAATTACCAGCAAATAGCGGTGGACTTTCCAGCAAGTACTTCAGCACACAAGAAACACACAACGAAATGGAGAACATCGGGGCACTTGATGTGCTTGGTGCGTATAGTAAAACTTTCTAGAGAGCTTTCGAAATGATCAACAGTTGGATTTACTTTATGTCAATACTTGTTAGTTTTATACTTGAACTAGTTTCGCTAGCATGCCCTGCTCTTTAAGCAACAATAACTTCGGTTTCTGTACATTTTACAGGACTACATGTAAGCTTATGTAAAAATATGATCGGCTTGTCATTAATTACCGGTCAGTTTAATACGCAGACTGCAGGCCAGGGGTATTAGACTGCAAACTTTTTAACAGAATTGTGCTACTATTTCTCTCATTCAGAGCTAACTAAAACAGGAATTTCCGTTAACAGGCATTAACTGGAGCATTTTTCAGGCTAACCTGGGTGACACTCAGGCTAACATGATATTTGAGCTGCTATAACTGGAGCGATATTCAGACTAACTGCAGTGCAGACTTAAAACCCCATTTATAACATAGCTATATGCTAGCGCGTGCACTGATTGGCTAATTTTTTATGAAAAGGAAATGGATGGTTCATAGAGATGGTTCAGGCGGACGTCATTGTTGGTGAAATTTCTTGCCAGCAAAAGGTTTTGGCAACTTTTTCGAGTAAAACTTAACTTTAGCTGTTACTAATAGCTACTATTATCCAACATTTGAGTTAGGGTTTCTCGATGACTTTGAAGATTTAGAAAACGTGTCTGAAATAGTTGCAGAAACATTGAAAGCGTCGAAAGATAAACAAAGCGAAAGTGCTACCGGTGAAAACAACACGTGCACGTGCATGTGCATGAGTAGCGAAAAAAGTGCTGCCAGTGAAAACAACATGTGCATGTGCATGTACATGTGTAGCGAAAAGTGCTCCGCAGTTCGCAGTCTGCAGTCTTCGTTTTATACTGAACGCATTAATTACAGAAAATTACCGTCCCTGTAAAATGCAGACTGTGGACTGCAGACTGCAGACAAATGGTTAAGTGCAGACTGCAGACCAAGGCAAAATGCAGACTGCAGACTAGGGGTAGATTGCAGACTACTGACCAGGGCAAAATACAGACTGCAGACCAGGGGTAGATTGCAGACTATTGACCAGGGCAAAATACAGACTGCAGACTTTTAACACACTCTTGTGACCATTTCTCTCATGGAAAGCCAACTGTAAACAGGCAATCTGTAGCATTATTCAGACTAACCTGAGTGATATTCAAGCTAATCAGGGTGATGTTTATGTAACAGGAGCACTATTCAAGCCAGCTGGAGTACAGACTTTCACTCCAATTAGTGAATAACCCGTTTATGGGAAGCACTCAAAAATGGAAAATAATATAGGTTAGCCTGAATATCACTCGTTTATTTTGAGTGTAAGTTCTGGATTTCACAGTTTGCCATTACTCGCATTCACAACTGACCGATAGGACATCAGAGGGTTGGATCTAGAGAAAATGATGTCATTTACTCACTAAGCTTAAGATTCCAGCATGTAAAAAGCAATTTATTAGATATGCAAAACACAGGTTTAAAAGTCTGAAAGCCCGAAACTCCCATGCTGCATATTAATTCAGCCGCATACACACGCATTGCATTCTTAAGCTAGTGAGTCATTTTCTCCTCGACCCAGCTCTCTCAAGATTTTAAAGTTAGTAATGGCTGACCAATATATAAGAAAATTCCAGTTAAAATAAATAGGTGTCTTTTTAAAATCAGAACTAAAAACTTGGGTTGACCAGTTAGTGTTAGTTAACATAGTTTTGAAATCCAAAGGAAAAAAAAGAATTGTTTTTTCGGTCGTTGTACCGCTTTAAGAAAAGGTATATGTCAGACTGGAATTTCCAATGCAGTTCAATTTGGGCTCAAACCAAGGCAACCTGCTGTAGATGAAAGTATGGATATTTTTTAAAACAGTTCACAATTTAAGACCCTGTTGGGTGAGAGCTTATTGAAATAGATGTTTCTTGGTACATTTCATGAGTGATATCAAGCAAAACTGTTCAATAATAATAATAATAATAATAATAATAATAATTTTTTAAAGAGTTGGAAAGCCATTCATTTATTAATTAAAATAGATTCTACACTTAAATAACCCTGGTAAAAACAAACAGTACTAGAATATGCAAATTCTAAAATACAATTTTTCTTCTTTCATTCAACGAGACTGTATTTGGATTTAAAGTGACGTTCATAAGAGGGAACAGATTTCCTCGCTCCAAACTGAAGATTGCGTTGTTTGTTGAGTGTGTCAGTTGGTCCTTGACATAACTCCATTGGCTGAGAAGCCTTGGAGGACAGCGTGGTCCTTTATGTAGTTCATAACAGATTTCTATGTTTCACGCAGTCATGGCAGAGCCATCATGTCAAGCAATGAATTAATAATAGTGATGATAATGATAATGATAATGATAATGATAATGATAATGATAATGATAATGATAATAATAATAATAATAATACCAGGATCTAGCATTTGAAATCAGAAGGATTCCCAGAGCCTCGAAAGTCACCATAATACCTATCGTGATTGGTGCTCTTGGAAGCATATCGAAAAGGGCTGGTGTGACAAGCTAGGTGTACCTGAATTAATCAGAAGTGTACAGTTGTCGGCCATCCCGGGAACAGCTCATCTCTTACGTAAGGTGTTGTGTCTCTGAGCTGCGGGGAGTGGTTGAGACACAATCAACTGTACCCAGTAGAAAACTGGAGTAATTCATCTTATAATAATAGTAATAAGACTAATAATAATACAGAGAGAAAAAAAATCAACCTTTATTGAGAAATAAAACGGGAATTCTAACATGTATCCATATGGAACTTATTACAATACTTATTATATAAGGTAATACTAAAAGTAAAAATAACTTACCAAGCTAATAATAATAATAATAATAATAATAATAACAACAACAACAACAACAACAACAACAACAACAACAATAATAATAATAATAATAATAATAATAATAGTGACAGTGACAGTGATAGTGACAGTGACAGTGACAGTGACAGTGATAGTGACAGTGACAGTGACAGTGACAGTGACAGTGACAGTGACAGTGACAGTGATAGTGATAATAATAATAATAATAATAATAATAATAATAATAATAATAATAATAATAATAATAATAATAATAATAGTAATAATATTTACCCAGGGAACCCACTCACCTTGGCAGTTTTCAGTGGGGCACTGCAAATAATAGTTATAAAATAAAATAAAATCAAAAAAAAGAAAATGGATATTACAATGTTAAACTAAATTAAAATAGCTCAACAATTAGATAGGCATTTTTTTACAAATTGTTAAGCTTTGTGTTAAAGAAGGACAATGATTTGATGTTTTTAATGTCATTGTCTAAGTTGTTCCAATCTATAGAGGCTTGATAAATAAAAGTTTGCTTCCTCCAATCTTCACCATACATGGTATGGCATGAATTCACAACATAATCAGCTCCCAGCTGTTGGTAGAGCATTGCACTGTTATCACAGAAGTCATACTGAGGGTTGGATTAATGAATTGTCAGGTTTCTCAAGTTGTTTACACCAGACTCTATAGTTATGATCTCTCCTGTCCTTCATTTTCAATTTTGTTGGTATCAGATGTGAATTTGTAATATCTGTAACATTTATTTTAGATCCAGATGAGCCTCCAACTAGAGATGTGACTAGTCCTTCAAAGTCTGGTGTAGCATACTTAACAGAAAATCTGATCAGGAGACTGACAAAACAGGAGAACGTAGCTCAAATAACATCTCTTCATGTAACTTTAGGAAAGGAACTTAACAAGAAAATTAAGGTAAATAATTCAAAGAATCTGATTTAGTAACACAGGGTTGGACACTTAATTTTGAGAGCACTGGCCATTCGGGCGAGTAACCCTCAAAATGCATTCGTCCAGATTAGTTTTGACTCGCCCAAAGTGTACACCCCACCCCTCACCCCATCGTAATCATGTTGTAGCCACGGCTGGCCAACTTGCCATTTCACTAAAAACTTCCCCGTCCTGTTCATACCGTACTCCTTTGAATCACAGGCAGCTTTCGGGTTTTTATTTCTTTCTTTAATTCATCTTCAACGACTTTCGGAACTCCGGAAATATACTTCCTTATTTTGACAAGGGATCACTTCAACCCCTTTTTTTAAACTTACCAGAGGAACACGTATTGATCGAAAACAATTCACTTGCAATGTTGTTGAGCATGTGGTAGACTGTGGGTTATTACTTCAATGAAAAATTCTAGTTTAGGATCTTAAACCCCAAGAAATCACAATAGAGGCACTTACATTATACCTCAAATAGTTTTTTATTGACGAATCTTCATGAGATCCCTGCAGCTTGCGGCCAAACATGCCTTCTTTTCAGTGGCGATTCCAGCTTGATCTCCATGTTTACCTGATCACCGATGGCTCGATAGTGACCAGCAGTATCACGAATTAAGCTCATTAAAGTAATGCCCAAAACTATTTACAATTAGCAATTACTATTAGCAATTACTATTAGCAATTCGAATATAATATGTACAGTCGCTAAAAAGGAAGCAAAATGCAGTTTCCAGAAAAAGAGTAAAACTGACATGAGCTAGAAATTGGAATGACTTGTTTAAAAGGGAGCAAAGATATTTACATGTAATTTGCAGTTTTGAGAACATAAAAAATTAAATAGAGTTTTACAACAGTATTGTAAAACGCAGTTAATGGAGCGTGACATGTTAATCCTTAAGTTCTACTGTCACGTTAGTTTGTTTACATTGCGTAACGAATACGAGACATGAATGTACATTCATACTCTCTGGTGAATGTGCATTCATACTTTGGTAAATACAATGGCATTTCTGTGTCCATGTTGCAATACTGGCGGCTTCATATATATCATTAGTTTTGTATGGCTAAAAGTAACAACTAGCCGTATTCATGTCTCGCTAAAGCACTGAACAAGCTTTTGTATTCGATGGTACATTAATCGCCATTGGTTTAGTTTTAGACATCAGTCTCTGTATAAAGTGCTGGCATAGTCCAAAGTGTCATTCTCTAAGCTCTTTTAGCTACTGTAAGGAGTACCTTTACGTTAGAAACATTTTTATTATGGCTCGTCCACGTGGCACTCAAAAAGTGGCAAGCGTTCGCCAACACCGTCCGGAGAATCTTGCATCTCTATCGACGGAAGTTCTTCGCCTTCGCCTTCAGGCCGCCAATCTACCCATAACGGGCAGCAAAGCTGAGATGATTTCTCGGTTAAAGGCAGCACTACAACCGCGCCCAGCCAAGCCTTCATCCTCTGGACGCGTACAAAAACGTACTGCGAGGAGTACGAAAGCAGCGACGAAAGCAACTGCAACTTGTCCCCGTCGCGTCGATGCCACGAACGCCGACAGTGTGCTCGACGATGCCAGTGACAAATCTTCGTCAGTCGGTTCTGTCGACGGCTTCGAGGAGGACGACGTTGACCTGGCTTCGTTCAGGTTGTCAGCCCCACAAAACGTTCCGACCGA
>JAHPZR010052240.1:0-35000 GCA_019787425.1 Platygyra sinensis
CCGAGGCGAGGGGGTACTCCCTATAATGGCCTATACGGGGAGGCTCCGCCCGAAAGGGGTACCTTTTTCAGGCTTCAGGTATATGAAAGGGTAGGGATTTCACAAGTTTAGGTATATAAAAGGGTAGGGAAATCGGTCATTTAGGTATTTACAAGGGCCTTTAATTATAATATTTCGAATAGACGCCGCTTATGGCTGTATCAATTTATTTTATTTAGCACTACATGAAAATGAGAACAAGACTTTCCAAAGTAGGTATGTGAAAGGGGTACCTTTTTTCAATAAAAGATATATAAAAGGGGTACCTTTTCCGCCAAAATGGTATATGAAAGGTTAAGGGGTTAGACCTCGGGGCGGAGCCTCCCCGTATTAAACTTTGTTAGGTACCCCCCCCCCCCCCCCAAACCGGGCGTTTTCACTACCAATAGTCGTTGAGCTCGAGGAAGTCGTCGTTATCAAAAAGTTGCTTCGGCAAAACACATACAAGAAGCGTTTGTTTCTCAAAGAAGCCAAAATCCGACCTATCCACTCATCACATAGTCCGAATGAAAGGGTTTAGCACAAATCCTTGGTGTTACCCTGATTTTTCTCCGCGACTCACGTTCGCCACTCTCGACTATGGTTCTCTCATCTCATACGGAGAAAAATCAAGAAAAAACTCAGCGACCAGGGTACCTTGGTGTCAAGTATCTTCATGAAAATGATATCAGCCATCGTGACTTGAAACCAGGAAATGCTGCCGCGCCTTTCAAGACGCATAACAGACATCGACATGAAAGAAAACTTTACGAATGTCGAAATAATTCCATCATTAGCAATTATTAAATAAGGCCGAGTAGGAAAAGAAGAATTCTGCAGATCAAGCTAGCTGTTATTCACCGAAGCCAATGGCCGAGGTGGATAACATCCTCCGAGATCTGTAGAATTCTTCATATCTAAATTTAATAATAATTGCTTTATTATTTATTTAAAATAGTTTCAGTTTCTGTATTTCGATTGAACTCGTTACGAAGAGGAACCATTACATTTGTGTTAGTATTTTATTAATATTCCAAATGATGATAGACCTAGATCTCGAATCCTTCTTAATGTCTATTTTCAGGCTTGGTCTATATCTAGATGAACCGCTGTTATTTATCAGTTCTGGCCGAGAAGAGTTATATTGAAATTATTTCGCTTCCTACAAAAAATAAAGAGGTCTTCATTTTCTTAGGAGGTCTGCGTTTTTCTAGGTCTTCGTTTTCGTAGGTCTTCGTTCTCGTAGAAGAGTTATATTGAAATTACTTTGTTTCCTACAAAATTATTCAGTTTCCTACAAAAAAAATAAAAGGGTCTTCGTTTTCGTAGGGGGTCTGCGTTTTCGCAGGTCTTCGTTTTCGTAGGGGGTCTTCGTTTTCGTAGGTCTTCGTTTTCGTAGGTCTTAGGTCTTCGGGTCTTCGTTTTCGGGGTCTTCGTTTTCGAAACTACCCAACTTAGGATGTGTTTTAACCAGAAATGCTGCAATACCTTATGGTATTGTCCTTTAACGGGCGCTTATGCCAGACATGGTATATCAGTGGTGTGACATTTTGCTCACTTCTGTTAGTCATCCACCTTTATTAAGATATTGCCAAGTACGTATTTTGTAATAATTGCATAATTGCGAATTTAGCTGTGAACTAGACAGACAATCCAAATGGAGCTGTGATTCTTCATAATGCTGATTATTTACTGTTTTGCTCACACAGCAACAGGAGGGAATCCATGCAGACCCACATCAGGGCTCAACAGCTGTAGCCATATCTGTTTATTGGCCCCAAGGGATATTGAGAATTATCATGATGGTTATTCATGTCACTGTCCCCCAGGTGTTCAGCTGCTTTATGATCAGAGGACCTGCAATACAACAGGTACCAGTTGGGTTTGTTGATTGACTTTCTGCAAGCATAGTTTATTTACATTCATTGTTACCACAATGAAGATTTTGTCTCTGTGTGCTTTCATGGCCTCCTTCCCTTCTTTTAAGTGTGTTTCAAGGTCCGTTTACTCAAGCATTTGTTAGCATACAGTGTTGTAAGACACAAAGATTAACTCTATCATGGTCTAGTTGAACATTGATAGTGCATATGATCATGTGCATGTCGTAACATCCTCCGTTTTAAAAAATTGAAAAAAAATAATAATAAACTAATAAAAATGAATCAATGGGCTATAAGAAAAAATCCATCAGCTGGTGAGTTCGACATAAGAAGATTAGTACACGAGAAACACTAAACACTCTGATAACGGCAAATGAGGATTTAAGGTCACGAGTCTAGTCACAGACATTGTCCTTGAGGTATGCTGGCCTCTTCCTGACTCGCTCTGACCTCCGACATTGATTCGGGACAGTCACCACTTCAGGGTGTGACTCATGAGGGGCATTACTGGTCAGGGGTAGATCAATCAATCACTTTAATACAGTCATCCTCAAGAGGTTTTTCAGACCCTATTTCGGTCAGTACAAAATGCAGACTGCAGACCAGGTACAAAATGCAGACTGAGTTTAAAATGCAGAGTGACAAGAAAAACTGCTTTTTTTGCGTCAGAAACGAGATAACATTCGATTTCACAATGCCCACAAGTTACCTACCGTCGGTATTGTCACGCAATAGCCTTACAATGTTATCTCCCGTAAATAACACTATAACTCTGTCTCTCTTTTTTTTAGAAATGTTATTTTACCGCATGGTTCAGTACTGGTTTATTTCTAGTTGTGGAAAGATCAAAAGATATAACGCATGTGAAACTTCTCCCAAGCTTAGTGGCAAAAATTTCGGACATTTGCGAATGTAAATGTCAATAGTTTATTTATTGTTTACATGCGAGATTCACGACACTCGTCATTTGCATGCATATGTTCTGTCTAAACAAATTCTCAAGCTGTCCCAAGTATTTTAAATTATGTTTTCCACTTAAACTGTTTGCTCATTACAAAGCAGTGAATTTGAGTGATTTGGTGGGTTTTGCGTTGACATTTTTACTGCACGTTATAAGGAGGAGTCGAGGGTGGAAAGCTTATTTTCGACAGCCCAGCGCCAAGCAAATTATCACCCAGAAATTTGAATCGCCCGGCTTCCAAATCGAACACCAGATAAACTGAAAGGTTGATGCTTCTTCTCGTGACATTCAATCGAAGATCCATTTGAAATCCAAGTTAGTGTTAACCGCCAAATAGTTTTCCAGAAATACAGCTTTCGAAGCGACCGGCATCCGCGGCCAGGATTTCGTGTGCTAAGAGCAACAGTCACGCTGTTTGCTCCACGCTGATTGGATGCATACTTTAACATCATCCAATCAGGGTGGAGTAACAGCGTGACTGCGGATGAGCTTTCAGAGTGCCACAAAGGCAAGTCGTTCGAACGCTAAGTTTACGTGAAATGACTTTCAAGGAGCATTGAAACATCAAACAAGCAGTTTCATCAGTTTAACGGAGGGACGTTTCAGTGAACATCAAAACAGCGTGGTACAAAATATTTTGTTGTCAAAAATTAATCATGGCGTGGTGCGGTCGCGGTCAATTGCGGCCGTGAATACTCGATGAAAGGTTTTTGCATGGGCGGACAGTTTATTGTGTCGACCTCAGAAAAGTTTTAAAGCTTATTGGCCTTTGGCAAAATTCTCTAATCACACGTTTCTGACGCAAAAAAACGTTTTTCTTTTCAGTCTGCATTTTGTACTCAGTCTGCAGTCTGCAGTCTGCATTTTGTACCTAGTCTGCATTTTGTACCCAGTCAGCAGTCTGCAGTCTGCATTTTGTACTGACCGGACCCTATTTACAATAACGTGAATACATTAAATACTAAACTATTGAAATTATAAATAATAAATGTAAGAATAAGAACAAAAACATAAAAAACTTATAAAGGAATTGCTCTGAAAGTTGTCTTTTTAAAGCTTGCTTTAAGGACTGCAATGAAACGCATTGCTCTATATCATTATCTAAATTGTTCCAAATACTAGTTCCTGTAAATGCAAATGTAAAGTGTTATATGAAATAAGTCACAATTACAGGTGTGGCAGGTATGGATGCTGGAGCGTTAAGTAAATTTATCTACCAGATATTTAGGTGCGAGACCATTAGAACATTTGTAAGTCTACACAGCGTCCCTATAATACAATAATTATTGTTTGACAGGAAGCCAGTTGAGCTGGTGTAGTAAAGGAGTCACGTGATCAAATTTTCTAGAATTTGTTACGATTTTGCTTACAAAATTCTGGATTGACTGTAATTTATGTTCTGAGTTGAAGTATTGGACCAGACGGTTGAACAGTAAAGCATTTTCCTTAAAACTAATGATGTAATTAACAGCTTAAGTGTCTCTTTGTCAAAACTATCTTTAACTCTGTTTATTTGGTATAGCTTAGAAAAGCAAGAAGAGACAGTTTTCGAAATATGATGGTTGCAAGTCAATTAAGAATCTACCGGTAGTATGACTCCCAAATCCTAGACTGACTCAATAGGTTTAAATCTCGCACCGAGAAATGGCAGCTTGCTTAACATCTGACTGGTTCCAAGAAAGAGGAGTTTGGTTGTATCCGGGTTTATGAGTAAGTAGTTCTCACAGCACCACTGGGCTACACTGAAAAGATCTTGTTCCAGCTTTTCAATAGCCAGGTCCAGCTCTCTCAGGAGGAAATACAGGAATAACTTTGAATTGTCAACGTATGATTCTAGGGTACAAGAGCTAGGTGCCAAGGGTAGATTATTCAGATAAATGCAAAATAGAAGTGGTGATTAATCGCTCCTTGAGGGACACCATGGGTGATTGGCAAAGTGTCCGAGTGGGTGGATCCAATTCTCACGTATTGGTATCGGCTAGATAAGTAGCTCTTGAACCAGTTGACAGTTGAGGGTGAGGCTCCTATGATAGAGAGTTTATGTGAAGAAGCCTTGCATGGTCAATGCTGTCAAAAGCTTTCAAGAGGTCTAGTAAGACAAGAGCGGTAATCTGCTTTTTATCCATTGCTTCAAGTATACTATCCTTGAGCTGAATATTTAAGGTCTCTGTAGAGTGTGCTTTTTTATTGCCGCTTTGGTGGGAAGTAAGTCGTTTATTGTCAATGAGGTAGGCGTTGAATTGGTTCACCTTTTCCTCTCCACTTATGCTCTGGCTATCTTCCATTAGTGATATTTCACAGACTTCCCGACAAGAACTGTCCCAATCCACGCCTATATGTGTTGCAAGTCCAAGTTCGTGTCTTATTTGGGCCTGATCCAATTCCTGGCACCACCAATAACTGTATTTTAGGATCTCTTCTAGCGTCATCTTGCTCTGCTCGACCAGCTACCTGTTCTAATTGACAACTCCACCTTGAGCCGTTTGCTATTAGTGCGTCTTCTGCACTCCCATTTAACACCATCTGAACAGTCATCACAGTTCACAAGTTTCATGTCATCTCCACATACCGAGCACACTTGAGATTTGCCAAGCAATCCATCCTCCATCAACCACTGAATAAGTCTATCCTTATCGTGAAGTCTGCAGATCAGGTCATCATATCGTCATTTTCTGTCAGGTTGGCTTTCATCTCGCACATAACTGCCTTTTGCCATTCCACATTGGGTGGCTTGGTCCTTTTTAGGGGCTTCACCTGGAGTTTGCGTGCCAAAGCAAATTTGACGCGGTTTTTTCAAACCAATAGCAACTTGCGTCCCCTTTTCATTCATTTTCTTGCTTGAAGTAAAGATGTCATAGACGGAATAGCGGTGTAGAATTTGGGAGTTTTTTTAGCTTTTGCTTACATGCAAATTTATCGCAATTTCACACTCAGTAATTTTAAATCACTGCTGAATAAAGCGACTTCGGCAAATTCGTTTCTATTTGCCGCCTGTACATTTTTATGTTAATTTTACCCCGACATGCTCATGGAACAAGTATTAAGAAAACAAATAACACTCTTCTTTCAGTTATTTAATCTTCCATGCCACTTTCTTGTTGCAATTCAGTTGTGTTTTTTGTTAACCTTGTGCCTTTCCGCGTGTCAATTCAAGACTTTTCATTAGTTTCAGCTTACTTTTTAATTAATACTAATCTCCTTTGACAAAAACTCACCGCCTCAACAACATAAAACAATTAAAAGGTTTTTGAAAACACATATCAATTCAAATTCACAATTCATTCCAGCAAATGCGCGTTCCTGTTATTGTTAGCTCCTTTTTTCGCATCTAATATTACTCCCGCAATTACATGTTGAAGCCAACGCTACGCACACAATTAATTTTCTCACATTACCCTTCCAAATCAAACTGACTCATAATTCCATAGATTGAATAAGTGACAGTTCCCAAAGGACTACAAACGGTTCTGACACTTAACCAAAGACTTATGCACATGGCCTGCTATTGGTCAATACTCCATGTCTGAATTAGCATCTATGCTTTCACTTTTCACCTGTGATCTATGTTTGACATTCGCCAGAAGCCTTTAGACTGTTAACAGCCCAAACAGCTCTCTCACGATGTATGCACTTTCTAAACTTAATAGGCAAAACGAGCAAACCTGGGTAAATCTCCAGAAGCGACTCAATGAAGTGCAGTTTTCCTACGAGAAATTGTTTCCAAACTCCGACGTGCACAATTTCATCAAAAACAAAGCTGTCTCTGTAGGAAGTTCCGAAGGCTATTTCATACCTTCGCTTCTCACTACAACTGCGTTCCTCCTCGCATCAAAAGGAGCCTGCGTTCAAACGTTAACGCACAATCAGCCGCTTAACATTTTCACCATTTTTGTTGGATACCCGGGAACAGGTAAATATATAGTGTCTTCTTTGATAATTCTTTCAATCTACTCTATTCGTAGTCAACTTTCCTCAAGATTTTTATTTACCGTTCGATTCTTAATACCACCGTTTTCATTTGATCTTTTCAGAAAAATCGTCCGCAATTCAGCTTGCCGCCCAAAACCCGTTAGAACACCTGGGGTTCACTTCTTCTATTATCAGCAAAACAACATCTTCCGGATTGGTGAAACTGCTGGCAAATCAGCATAAAGGCTTCATTCTCTCCCCTGAAGTCTTTGACATCCTCAACAAGTTGATGAAGTCGGATGAAGAAAATGCAACTGGGGACGTTCAGCTGCTATTCAAGTTATTCTCCGGTGAACGATGCTCCTACCACTATTCCACTGAGGAGAGCAGAGTCATCCCAGCCAACACGCCTTTTAGCATATTAGGCTCCACACAGTTACTCAATGTAGCAAAACTCATCGCAAAAATGGACCATGGACATGGTTTGGTGGACCGGTTCCTGTTTGCCATTCCTCTAGCGTTCCAGCCGACACTCACAGAAATGGAGACGGCAGTTAACCACCTGTCAACTGAGGTGATTGAAGACTTCCATGGAAATTTCAAGAACATCCACGACAATGGTCAACTTCAGTTCACATTTGAGCCCAACGCACAGCAGCTCCTTAGGGAAAACATCGACCAATTTGTAGTGGAGGTAAACAAAGCCATCAGAGACGGCAAAGTCCCCCCTAAGTCTAAAATGCCTGAACTGGTTCCAAGAGTAGCGGCAGCATTGCACATGTTCAATCACACCATGACTGAACTTCTCACTGGAGTTCCAGCTTCTTCCCCACCGACTGAAATTTCTAGATCTACCCTCGAAACTGCAACTGAGTTTGTTCAGCATCTGGAAAGCCAGAAGGACCTTCTGCTTGGAATTTATTATTCATCGACTGGGGCACTGCGGTAGCAATAATTTAACTAACGTGGAATTTATTATTCATCGACTATGGCACTGCGGCACTGCGGTAGCAGTAGTTTAACTAACGTGGAATTTATTATTCATCGACTGCGGCACTGCAGCACTGCGGTAGCAATAGTTTACCTCGCTTGGAATTTATTATTCATTGACTACCGCACTGCGGCACTGCGGTAGCAAGTAACTTGTGCCCTTCAAAGTGGGCTGGGTATTCTGCAATCGCTCCCAAAATAATCTTCTCATATACTTTGGATGCAACAGCTAGAAGAGATAATGGTCTATTATTGGCTGCTTCTTCATCTGCACTGGCCATATCTGTTCTGGTGCTGTGATGGGTTTGATTGGTGGTTCAGACGTTTTTCGCAGGTGTTGTCAGTTTCTGCAGTAGACTGCTCCATCGTCTGTCTCAATGGTGTATGACCACTCGTCAAGCCTTGTAGTGGCTTGGGCCTTGTGCGAAGACTTGTCGCCAAGTTTGAATGGCTTCATTCTAACATCACCTTCAGACAGACTGTGTAGATCCTTTGCAGACTGGTTGTAGTACCTGGCTTGGGCCTGCTGTGGCAGCTCTTTCTTTTCAACTTCCAGGTCTATAGTCCTGGGAAGTAGTAGGCTCTGAGTGGTAGGAAGGAGTGTTTTGTTCCTTCGGTTTATCAGACATCGTGCTGGGCTGGTTGTCCTCCCTTGTTTGGGCATGTTTCTACAGTCAAGTACGGCAAGGTATGGGTCGGTTCCAACCCTGATTGATTTCCTCAGAATATGCTTGACTGTCTTCACCTCAGACTTGGCCTTGCCATTGGCTTTGCTATTTCCAGGGCTACTGGTAAGGTGCTTAAAATCCCATTTTTTGGAGAATTCAGCAAATTCGTCAGCTGTAAACTGCGGCCCAATGTCAATAATAACTTGATGAGGTATGCTGTAGCGAGCAAAGTGACTCTTAAGCTTTAGATTGGTGGTGCTGGCTTTGGTGTTTGGCAACCTGTCCACCTCTCAGAAATTGCTGTAGTGGTCTATGGTGACCAGGTAGTCCTTGCCATCAAAAGTAAAGATGTCTGTGGCAATCTTCTCTCAAGGATGAGATGGGACGTCGTGGGACTTCACTGTCTCGTTTGCGTGCGTAGTGCTATCACGTTATCTACATGTTTCACATGTGGAGATGTGTTGCTTCATTTCTGCAGGCATCCTTGGCCAGTAGATACATTTACGTGCACGCCTCAGACATGCCTCCCAAGGTGGGGCGAGTGAATCTTCAGCTTCATATCTGCATGAAGGCTCTTTGGTATCAATAGAATTCCCTTTGAAAACCAGCTCATCACGCATGCTGCAGTAAGGGTGTGTCAGTGCTGAAGCATGCTCCTTCTTAGGCCATCCTATGAAACTAGCCTCTGACAACTCTCGCAGACACTGTTCCTTCCGGGTCTCCGCTCTTATTTCGTCTAAATGCAGGTCAGATATGGGTAGATAACAAACCATGTTGACTGATTCAAAGTCATCTACTTCTTTGCCTTTGTAGGGCAGGTAAGCCCTTGACAGCATGTCAGCCAAGTGCATATTCTCACCACGCTCATAGTGCGCAGTGAAATCATATTTCTGTAACCTCATGGTCCTTATCTGGAGGCATCGAGGTGCTCAAGTGGGTGGTTTCTGTAGAATCATTTCCAGTGGCTTGTGGTCACTCACAATGTGTACATGTCAACTAAATGTGTTCTGGTTGAAACGTCCAAAAGAGAAGACTATCGCCAGCATCTCTTTCTCTATTTGTGCACACTGGGTTTCTGTATTGGTGAGGGAATGACTTGCATACTCTATAGGCTTGCCATTCTGAAGTATTGCTGCTCCAAGGCCACTCTGACTCGCATCACACTGTATGGTGAGGTCCAGGGAAGGGTCGTAGTAACGTAGAACAGGCGCTTCTGTTACTAGCCACTGCGCGTTTGCAAATGCCTGGCCTTGTTTCAAGGACCAGTTCCATGGGGTATCCTTCCGAGTCAGGCAATGAATCGGTTCCATGACTTCAGACAGTTTTGGAAGGAACTTGGATACTAGATAATTAACAAATCCGCGCTGAATGCCCTCCACATCTTGTGGCTTTGGAATTTTTGTGATGGCCTCTACTTTGGCAGGCTCAGGCTTCAGGCCCTTGTTTGTCAGGAGATGTCCCATGAAATTTACTTCGCTCATCATCAGCTTCATCTTGTCAGGGATAAGGACAGTGTCGTGGTTCTTGCACCTTTGAAGAGATCTTGTAGACTCCTGTTGTGGTTTGGCTTCATCATCGGCATGAGTTAAATGCTGGGATATCTCAGATAAGGCGGAGAGACCGATTTTGACCGATTTTGTAGGGTGTTGCAAAGGTCGT
The DNA here is from genome assembly GCA_019787425.1 of Platygyra sinensis. Classification (NCBI taxonomy): domain Eukaryota; kingdom Metazoa; phylum Cnidaria; class Anthozoa; order Scleractinia; family Merulinidae; genus Platygyra; species Platygyra sinensis. Next base: position 10,086 of record JAHPZR010052240.1, read on the forward strand.
GAGTATGCTGGACTCAGGGGCTAGGACACAGTGCCAGTATCCCGACCTTAGGTTAACTGTCGAGAATACTCTTGCTTTTGAGAGCTCCGGGAGTATGTCCTCAAGTACAGGAAGCTGATACCTCTTTCTCTTCAGGGCGGTGTTAAGTGGCCTGGGGTCGATACAGATTCTCAGAGCTCCAGATTCCTCCACAGTCACAGCAGGACTGCTAATCCATGGAGTGGGCTCATTGATTGGAGCTATGACCTCCAACTGCTGTAGTCGGTCGTTTTCTATCTTCAGCTTCTTTTTGAGTTGACGTTGGGACACGGCGAGGAGGTGCAACAACACGAGTTGCACCCTGTTCGACTTGAAGGTAAACTATTCCTGGTGGTGCTCCCGGCTCTCTTTGGAACACCTCTGGGTAGCCTGCTACTATCTCATGAGCCGTCTGCACATTGTGGGGCCAGTTGTCTGTTAACGCCAAGGAATTCCACCAAGAACTTCTTCTTATTCTTTGGATTGTGAAGAATTAATCGACAGGAACCCTGTAACTTTAGTGTTGTGTCGTTCCACATTTGTAGCGTCTCTGTGGTGGGCCCAAGGCTCTTATCAGCCACAAAATTGATGGAAATGAGATTCACCAAGGCGCCACTGTCTACTTGAAATTTCACTTCTGTCTTGTCTACAAGCATTTCAGTGTAGATTACTTTTGGGTAATCATGCTCTTGCGTGACGGCATGTATCATTTCTGGTTGTGCAACTATGCTTTTCGCTCTCATTGGAGGATTCATCCCTCAGGTTGTACACTTTTCTGGTCGGAGTTGTACAGGTTGTTGCAAAATGATTGCAGCTGCCACCGCACTTTGTACATTTCGCTCCCTACGCTGGACACTAGCTTTCCATTTTCAAAAAGGTGTGCTTTGCTACAGAATTCACAGGTCTTCGTCTTCCCCGCGCAGCTTTTCTTAGCCTTGTCGTCACAGGGGCTTGAAGGCGGGTTGGTGCAAAAGGTGACAAACGTATTAAACCATCAGAGATTTCTTTCAATCTTTAATGTAGTTGATTAGTAGAAGATTCTGAAGAGTGGATCTCTGTGGTTTGGAAGAACTAATACGATGAATTGAATGTTCGCTATACTGAAATTGAAACCTAAAATTCTAGTCCTAAAAACAACTATTCATGAGCTGTCAAATAAAGGAAAACGAACTATTCATGAGCTGTCAAAAGTAGGAAACTGCAATCGCAAAACTAATTTAGACCACAGAGAAACATGAAACAATAATCACGCATATTTTATAGTCACGCATTGTTCAAAGTCATGCATTCTTCGCAAGTGTTCAGTCATGTTCGTAGATCACGCAATGAAATTAGAACTGTTCATAACAAATCCTCCGGGGCCAAACTTAAGTGCAAACATCCTTCTCGATCAGTGGACAGCATTTCTGTATGGATCGCTTATATTCACTCTTGCTGGTCTTCACTTGTACATTCCTAACAACACCATCTGGTCCAGGAAATACATCTGTGACTCTTGCAAGATCCCATTTTCCCCTTGGTGCATTGTAGTCTACTAGCAGGACAACATCGCCGACCTGAAGTTGTCTTGTCTTGAGCTGCCATTTTGCCCTTCTCATCAACGTTGGTAAGTACTCATGTACAAAGCGCTTCCAGAAATGGTTAAGCAGCATTTGAACAAATTCAAAACGTTTGCGGAGGTTTCTTGTTTCTTGGTACGGGCCTTGAGGTACTGTTGCTGTTGCTCGACCAAGGATAATATGGTTTGGAGTCAGCGGCTGTGGGTCGTTGGGATAATTGGAAGGGTATCCCAGTGGTCTACTATTGATGAGGCACTCGACTTCTGCGAAAATTGTAGACATTTCGTTCCAGGAAAGGGAGTGAGAACCCACAATTGCAATCAAGCTCGTTTCGTTTGCTTGATAAGACTCTCATATATTCCGCCTTAGTGTGGACTGAGGGGTGTGGTGAAGATCCAGCGAATTCTGTGGAGAACAGAAAATTCCTCAATTCGATTTCTTCCTTCTTGTACTAGCTTCTTCAGCTCCTTCTCAGTTCCGACAAATGACTTGCCATTGTCCGTGATCATCATGTGTGGCCAACCATGATGGACTGCAAAACGCTGCAGGGCATGCATGAATGATTGAGTTGACAAATCTTCCACAATTTCCAGGTGAATGGCACGAACAGTAGCGCAAGTAAACAGTGCCCCCCAGGCTTTCTTCGTTCTGTTTCGTCTGGTTTTTAAGTTGAACGGGCCAAAAAGATCAACACCGGTTACAGAGAATGGAGGAGAAAATGGTTTCAACCTCTCGGGTGGCAAATCGGCCATCAAGGTACTATGTGGTGGCTGGCGAAGCTTTCTGCATATTGTACAATTCTTTACCACGCCCTTTGCAAGGTTTCGCCCATGAGTTATCCAGAACTTGCGGCAACTTTCTGACAGCGTTCTTTCAGGTCCACCATGGGAAACTTGAGTATGTACTTCTCACATGATTAGCTTGGATATGGGATGGCTTGCTGGCAGAAGTATGGGGTGGATCTCTTCATAGGTCAGGGGAGCATGTTTTAGCCTTCCTCCTACCCTCACCACGCCTTCTTTGACAAATGGTGCCAAATCGCTAAATTGAGTTGCCCAATCTTCTAGATCCCTCTGTGCCGACATTATCCAGTAGCGTTCTGCTTGATCCATCTCCTCTGGGACCAGAGGTCCTTTGCGTACTTCGTTACTGGAAGCCTGGTATCTTGCTTTTTTCTTTGCATTAGACAGGAAATGCATGCAGTAGGCAGTAACTCTGAGCAGTCGTTGCCAGCTGGAGAAAGTACCTGACTTTAAAATATCTTGATTCTGGACGACGGCTCCAACGGGTTTGTGTTTTGCATTCTTCATCTCGGGGTCATTTGCCATGGGGGTGTCTAGTTTCTCTGCGGGCCATTCTTCCTTTGGTTTCTTGAGAAAGGCGGCTTGGAAGAACTAATACGATGAATTGAATGTTCGCTATACTGACACTGATCGCAACTGAAATTGAAACGTAAAATTCTAGTCCTAAAAACAACTATTCACGAGCTGTCAAATAAAGGAAAACGAACTATTCATGAGCTGTCAAAAGTAGGAAACCGCAATCCCAAAACTAATTAAGACCACAGACACACATTAAACAATAATCACGCATATTTTATAGTCACGCATTGTTCAAAGTCATGCATTCTTCGCAAGTGTTCAGTCACGTTCATAGATCACGCAATGAAATTAGAACTGTTCATAACACGGGTGTTTATCTTGCACGGTGTGAACATCTTCATTCTGGCTGCCCGGGATTGTTTTCAATTGCAAATTTGTTGCTTCAGAACTCTTGTAAAGAGTAAGACTCTGTTATTATAGAAGCTGTTTGTGAGTGTAGTGAGTTTGAATTCCCAGGACAATCCTTTCATGAATGAATCACACTTGCAGACACAAAAATTACATGTTTTCGCGAGTGTGTGAAGGGTGGTGACATAAGCCAGCATAAGCATCAATGCTTTCGTTTTCCTGTTGATTTCTAAAGTTGAAAGTGTACCTTCCAAAGGTTTCGTTCAGTTCTCCAATGGTAAATTCGTTGAACTTTTGTATTACCTTCGCCAGGTCATTTTTATTGTCCGGACTGTCGAATTCAAAGCCTTTAACGCATCAACACCAATGCAGTGGAGAAACAATGCGACTTTGCAGTTTGTACATTGGCGGTTTCCTCTCGAGTTGAGCAATGACCATGTAGTTGCTCCACATTTGTTTCCATACTCTCCAGTTGTCAGCCACGTTCCCAGTTGTAACTTATTTTCCAGGAGGCATTATCCCGGCCATCACGCTGAAAGGCAGGTGTTGCACAGGTTTCAGTTGTGCTTTTGGTTGTTGCAAAGAGCCAGGTGGTGGTGCTTCAGGCACCGCTTCTGAGTCAGACATTGCTACACCAAGATTATGTCAGCGGTGTTTTGCGACTCTGTAAGTGGTAGGCAAAGGATTCTTTATCCTATTTCGCTGCCACCATGTTTCAAGATCTGTTTACTCAACCATTCATTAGCATACAGCGTTGTAAGACACAAAGATGTAACTGGATCTTAGTCTAGCTGAACATTGTTAGTGCATATAATCATGTGCATATTGTAACAGGTTTTCCAGTAAACTGCAGAGATTTTTCTGTTTTAGTGGACATTTGTGTAAAGTGGTTCATTAACACATGAGCTGTTTAAAAGGTGACAGAGTTCCTCTCAATCAACTCTGCTACTTGTGTCACAAGACAGTCGAAGCTTACATGTAAATCTGTTTTTCTTGTAAATTAGGGATTTATTTATAATGTTTCAAACAAGAAACACAGCCAGTCCCTGTTCAACAGTTATTGTATTCTCTTTGTAATAAGGGTGTCTAGCTAATATCATTGTTTACATTTAGCTTCCTTAGCTTTATGCCTTTAAGTATTGACACCAAACATTCTGAGACTTGTGGAACTTCTAGTAGGTAAGATGTTTAGATCTCAAGGTCCAATACTGAATACTGAATGAGATATAGACTTTCAAACACTGCAAATTTAAAAGTGTTAGCTTTTGTACATCTGCTGGCCCCCTCCCCTCCAAAAATTGGGAAGAGACACATTTGTGTGGTGGCATTGTTTGAGTTGTTGTAAATTTGGAGTTTAGAGTATTGGTTCGGAATGTGTAACGGAAATGAGAAAAGGCCGTTAAGTCATGGCATAACGGCCACCTTTGGTTCTGAATATATAAGGGAAATAGAAGAGGCCGAGTTCTTATGTAGGACAGTTAGTAAGGCCATTCTCTCTCAATGTTCAGAGTTGTGTCAACTGATGTTATCATTGCTTAATCAGAAACTGAAGCACTCGTGCTAATGAAGCAAATATTGTAAACAGTGATTATAGCATATAAAATTACTTGGCAAGATCTCCAACTTAGTATTGTTTTGCACATTGTTTTCATAAAAGGTGTACAAAATGAAGTTAAATAAATCTCCTCATGATTTATTCATTTTTGAAAAGTGCTTAATTTTTGAGCCAGTTGACTTAGTGACTCACCTCTTACTGTTTCCTTGTTATTTTTGTGTGAAATAAAAGTTCAATTTTCCAAGTTGTTACATAGATTTGTGACAGAATAAATGAAAGAATTTAACAACAATGAATTCATTTCCCTTACAACAAGTGGGACAAGTGGGTTTTTTCATCCTTTGTATTACAAGTTCTAATTTGCTGCTTAATTTATCAACCTCCTAAATATCAATTTTATGATAAGTGAATAAAAATGATGAAATTTGTGTGATAATATTCATATAACTCTACAAAAAGTCCCTAAAACAATTTTCATTACGAGCTATTTTCAGCTACACACGACTCGAAGCAGTTGTAGGATTCCACATGCGAATTTTTTATTTTAGCTTGCATTTATGCATGCAAATTAGGTCTATTTTTAAAAATGCTAACGGTTTTCAAGCGCGCCAGTTTTTCTCAGTCACGTTATCACTAGTTTCAATTTCATTGTTTGCGGATCAAATCTCTACCTAGCTTCACAGTCATCACTACGGTCAGGAAACATTTGTAAGTCTATATTCTGTTCTATGTTTTTACCTTCGCTCAGGCTTTCTCCTCATGTATTTTTATTTATTTTTCTAGTCGAACCTCGCTCGATCGCTCGCTCACTCGTCAATCACTCAAACCTCAACGGGCTCCTCGAGTCTCGGTCAACCGAGCGTGAGTTCGAAATCTCTAGACGTAGTGACAACAAGAACTGTAAGCTACATTGTTCGAAAATGGTTCCAGAGGTTGATTGCCTTTCCTACCGGTAATCGTCGAGTGGCTGTTCAACTCGACAATGGAAGAAGAATCCGATGGCCAAGCTACCCGTCGCCAAGTTCTACCGAACGTAACGCCTGATCAGCAGGGTGTTTGGAATGAAAATTTAGTCCGTCTTCGTAGAAGCAGATGAGCGGCAAAGGGTAACGTTAGAAGAAAATTAATGAAATTACTTTGTGTATGTCGCAATCGCCTTTAGTGGAGGAACTTTTATCCAAGGCTCAGGAATTTAACAAGACAATGGAGGCATTCAAAACTGCTCATGCAAATTATCACTCGATGTTAAGTGATGAAGATGAAATTCAAGACTCTCAAGATTATTACGAGTCCGAATGTGCAAGGATTGCTAATTTTCAAGAGACATTAAACCAGTTTATCACAAGGGCCAGTGCAGAGAATTACGAAAGCGAAGTACGGCCAGAAGATTCAATTAGCAATGTCGGTTCGAGAATGCGCACACGATCGCGCGCGTCCCACGCGTCATCTCGGAAATCGGGTGGTGGCTCCTTGGCTCATGTGCAAAGCCCAAGATTGGCTGCTGCTGCAAAAAGGGCAGCTCTACAAGCAGATGCCGCAACCCTCCATAAACAGCAAGCTATTCAGCAAGAAGAATTACGTCTTCGACAGGAAGTTATTAAGCAGCAACAACTTCAAGAAGAAGCCAAGTTGCGCCTCGATCAAAGAAAGCGTCAGCTGGATTTGGAAAGGAAAATTGCTAGAGCGCAGGCTGAAGAGCAAACGTACGCTAATGCCGAGCTAGAAACTGCCAGCATCAAACAACCATCTGAAATTCCTGCTCAAGTGCTCCCTCTTCCTTTGGATCAACAGCCGTCTTCTCCTGTGAAGCCACGCCCTCCTATGATTCCACAGGAAACCAAGCCTTTCGAGAACAAATACTATGAAGATGTTCGCCTTGCTAGTCATCTTGAAGACAGCATTAAAGAAAGTCCGTCATCACATGGCTCATCTACCGGAGAGAGATTCCTACAAGAACTAATAGATATCCAGAGAGAGCAGCAGCGGCATAACAAGAGACTTCTTTACCTTCAAGAATCTCGACGATCACCAATTGCAGGAATTACTCGCTCAGCAAACAAGCTTTCCTTGTCACTCACACTACCAAGCAGCGAAGTGCAAGTGTTCGACGGAGATCCCGTCAATTACTACAACTTCGTGCAGTCATTTACGAATCTCATTGAGGCGAAGACCGCTGACAGCAAGATGCGCCTACACTATCTTGTGCAGTACACTCGCGGAGATGTCCACGATTTAATGAAAAGCTGCCTAGCGATGGAACCAGAAAGGGGATACATCGAAGCACGCCGTCTTTTGAAGGAAAGGTACGGACAAGGATACAAAATCGCAACTGCTCTGGTAGAACGTTTGATAAATGGGCCACCCATAAAGAATGAAGATTGTAATGCTCTCCAGAAGCTTTCAATTTCACTTACAAATTGCAAGAACATTTTGCAAGACGTTGGTTACCTTAACAAAGTTGACAACCCTGACAGTCTACAGAAAATTGTGAGAAGGCTGCCTCATACATTGAGACGAAGTTGGCGCGACAAGGCAGATGACATTACGAATAATGAGAAGAGAGAGATCACTTTCCATGACTTGGCGAAGTTTGTGGACGCAAAAGCCCGTGCAATGACCCATCCCGTGTTTGGAGACATTAAAGATGATCCGAGGATTGGCAGAAAGGATTCCAAAGGGTCAGCAAATAGAAGAGGTGTTAGTTTTGCTACTTCCGGGAATGATGGAGGCCACCCTGATATTAACAATAAGAAGCCAGATTTATCCATCGGTTCAACTGTGGCAACGAGGCTACCTCCCAAGTGTCCTTTTTGCAATGGTCAACACGTCTTAGTCCGCTGCAAAGACTTCAAGAAGCTTCGCGTGGAGCAGAGACTTCGGTTCGTTCGTTCAAAGGGTCTCTGTGTTAACTGCCTCCTTCCAGGCCATTTCGTGCGGGAGTGCCTCAAGTCAAGTTTCTGTAAGATTTCTGGATGTCAGTCCAAACACTCCACATATCTCCACCAACAGAGAGATGTACGAGAACCTGAGGAGACATCACCTCGTGAGAATACTAATGAGCATGAAGTTCCAGTACCAGACGGTAATGCCGTGAGCAACGCCCAGAACAGCTTTATCAGTGCCGATGGTCAGTGTGCCTCAATCGGGAGCGGCAAGTCAGCTACTGCCTTACCGATAGTGCCTGTAAGGGTCAAGGCCAAAGGATCAAACAATTCAACTGTATCCTACACCTTTTTTGATAGTAGCTCCAATACCACATTCTGTTCCAACAAGCTTGTGGAGACTTTGGGCATCGAAGGGGAGAAGACACGGCTTTCCCTTACCACCCTCGGCAAACAGAACTGTATGATCAGGTGCAATCTCTTCTCTCTGGAAGTATTTGATCTGGATGAGAATTACTTTGTTGAACTTCCTATCTGACAGAGTTGGCTCAGAGATCTCCCTAAGTTGGAGTCACTCAAAGTTTATCAATGTTTCAAGCCGCCTGACTTCAGCGACATCACAACTTGTCAGATCCACCACTTTACTGATGCCAGTCAGATCACTTACGGCGCAGTTTCCTACCTTCGCATCACAAACTTACGAGGTCTCATCCATTGTTCATTCGTCATTGGGAAATCCCGGCTGTCACCACTCAAGCATCTTACTATTCCTAGATTAGAGTTGGGCGCAGCTGTTGTTGCAGCCAGACTGGACAAGATCATTAGAACTGAGACCGACATACAGGTGGACGAGTCTGTGTTTTGGACCGACAACAACTACGTCTTGGGATACCTCCGAAACGAGAGCAAGCGCTTTCATACCTTTGTGGCAAATCAGGTAGCTACAATACAGGAGGTCCCGGCCACCTCGGAGTGGAGGCATGTTGACTCCTCGCAGAACCCAGCGGACAACGCATCCCGAGGGCTTTCTGCAGAGGCTCTGTTAAATAACAGTCGATGGCTCAGAGGCCCAAATTTCCTGTGGTGTCCAGAATCCTCTTGGCCTATTGCACCCAGTCCGGTCCTGGATGTTTCACCAGACCACCCAGAGGTAAAATCAACAGCTGAGGTACACTCCCAGTCCACAGAAATCAGAGAAGAACCAATGAACAAGTTCTTTGATCAATTTTCTTCTTGGTACGGATTGAAGAAATTCATTGCATGGATCCTTCGCTATCGGGATAATCTACGATCAGCAGTTGAGCAACATAGGAGTGGTTACACAGCAGTCACTAAGAAAACCAAGGCAGTCCCAATTACCCTTGGCGAGTTACGAAATGCAGAAAAGGAAATTTGGAGACACGTTCAAGAAGAAAGTTTCGAAGAGGAATTGGTCATATTGAGAAAGACATCATCCACTCCACCCTCCGGTGAACAACGCTCAAAGCGTCAAGTCAGGAAATCGAGTTAGATAGTCAAACTCGATCCCCGGATGATTGACAGCTTGTTGTGTGTGGGAGGAAGGTTAACCAATGGACCCTTCCAGCAGAATGCAAAGCATCCAGTAATTTTGCCAAAGTCGCACCATATTGTCCCTCTCATCATTCGCCATAATCATCATGTTTCCGGTCATTCAGGAGTGGAACATGTCCTTAGCCTGATTAGAGAGAAGTTTTGGATCGTCGGCGCCAGAACTGCCATGCGAAGATGTCTAAATGCCTGCGTCCCCTGCAAGAGAAGACAAGCCCCCGTTGGTGAACAGAAAATGGCGGATCTGCCACTGGACAGAATTACAACCTGGCAAACCTCCCTTTGCCTATGTGGGAGTCGACTGCTTTGGCCTGTTCCTGATTCGCCGTGGAAGATCAGAAGTTAAGCGTTACGGCATGCTGTACACCTGCCTGGTGGTATGCGCTGTCCACATAGAAGTGACCCACAATCTGGATACTGATTCGCTTTTAAACAGTTTCAGGCGATTTGTTGCAAGAAGAGGATCTCCGGAACTGATAAGATCCGACAACAGCGGCAATTTTGTATCAGGAGAACGCAAACTTAAAGAATGGAACCAGGAAAAAATCGCCCATTTCCTTCTTCAGAGAAACGTCCAATGGGCATTTAACCCTCCATGCAGGTCCCACCATGGCAGTCCATGGGAGCGTTGCATAAGGACAGTAAGAAAGGTCTTAAACGCACTGGTCAGGGAGCAAGTACTAGATGACGAGGGGCTGTCAACATTCATGTGCGAAGCGGGGTCAATCGTAAACAGCAGGCCCTTGACAAAGGTCTCAGACGACGTCCGTGATCTTGAACCGCTCACGCCTAATCGCCTTCTCCTCTTTCAGTACAGCCAATCGTTCCCTCCTGGAATCTTTGCCAAGGAGGACATATACTCCAGGCGCAGGTGGAGGCAAGTCCGGTACTTATCGGATGTATTTTGGCGCAGGTGGGTAAAGGAATACCTGCCAACTTTGCAAGAGAGGCAAAAATGGTTCAGGCCGTGCCGAATTTTTCAAATCAGAGATATCGTACTGCTCACAGATGAGAAGTCGCCAAGGGGTTTATGGCCACTTGCACGCATAACAAGCGTCAAGACCAACCAGCGAGACCGTCTCGTGGGAAGCGTCACGCTGAAGACAAAATCAAGCACACTCCAACGACCTATTGACAAGATAGTCTTACTTGAAGGAGCAGCTGAAGTTGCAGAGGACACTTAATTTGGGAACTTAGTTATCTATCTAGGGACACCCTACAAAGGTCTACAAAGGAACAATTGATGTTGACATTGCATTGGAATCCTTTTTTGGCTGATGTAAATGCTTATGTAGTTCATTTAGGGGCCGGGATGTAGGATTCCATGTGCGAATTTTTGTTTTAGCTTGCATTTATGCATGCAAATTAGGTCTATTTAAACGCTAACGGTTTCCAAGCGCGCCAGTTTTTCTCAATCACGTTATCACTAGTTTCAATTTCATTGTTTGCGGATCAAATCTCTACCTAGCTTCACGGTCATCACTACAGTCAGGAAACATTTGTAAGTCTATATTCTGTTCTGTGTTTTTACCTTCGCTCAGGCTTTCTCCTCATGTATTTTTATTTATTTTTCTAGTCGAACCTCGCTCGATCGCTCGCTCACTCGTCAATCACTCAAACCTCAACGGGCTCCTCGAGTCCCGGTCAACCGAGCGTGTGTTCGAAATCTCTAGACGTAGTGACAACAAGAACTGTAACCTACAGCAGTGACTTCCTAGTTTTGTTTTGATTGCTTGCAATGGAAGCTCTGACTGCATACGTACCAAAAATAATGTATGTTAAAAAGCTCTAAGACTAAAAAAGCAAATATTAGTTTCAAAAATGTTGATATGTGAATAAATTGACAGCTGAAACTGAATTTTTTTTTTTGGTCTATGGTACAATTGTCACACTGGGATGACACTAAGAGCCTTCTGCCAGCTAATTTAACAGGCTAAAATTGGCTGATATTTTACCCAATAACAGACTCGTGTAAACTTTTACCAATGGGCCACGATTCCAGCGGGGCTTGTTAATGGCTGTTTTTTTTCCCTAAAATGTTGATCATATTTTTTACAGTGGACCCTTAATTGAATTGTGAAATTTTAAATAACGTTGAATAATGCAGGTAAATTATATCTTGCTGTTTAGGTTTATAATTCTGAGCTATTTACTCAGCAAATAATTACAACTTCCTAAGTTCTAAGTCTTGCTTTGTTGTCAGCTGCTAATCGTGTAGCTGCCATTTCACTGCCCTTCATTTTGCAATGGATCTCAATAAGTTAAACTTGCTTCCTTTATGTTTCCTCTTTACAGATTCTTTTAAGTGCACTGAAAACACTTGCCTTCATGGTGGAATCTGTGTACCTGGAAAAGAGAATGAAAAATTACCTACTTGCATGTGAGTTCTTTGCATTAAAACAATTATTAGGGACCTTACGCAAAACACGACGGCAACGGCAACGAGAACGCCACCAAACAAAAGATTTAATAAGCAGAACAACGGCTGTGCACGTGCATTTTAACTCTTTGTACATTTCTTTGCCATCTCCTGCAAAACGACAACGTGAAATGACAAAATTCAGCGTTGTTTGGGGAACGTGAACCACAACGGCTAATTTTTCGTATTTCTCTTTGGAACTGAACGCATTCGTAACATATTCAGCCGAGGCATGTTTTAATCCCAACAAACACACTGAATAGATCTCAATAAATGGGAAATTTCAAAGTAAAATAAAAACACATTTTTTACTTGGCGTCGTCCTCGCCGTCGCCGTCGTATATGCGTAAGGTCCCTAATAGGCCCTTTGCACGACCCGGTCACATGGTACAAAATTACATATACTGGTGAGCATGCAAGTTACACAATGGGACTATTTGTACACTTGGAAATGCTATACAAATCCAATCAGAGTATTTATCTGATAACAGTCTAATTTTGTGTTTATTAATCCATCTATAAAGGCAATAAATTCATACATGAATCTCATGAAGAAAAAGGCTTTCTGTGAAGTGTTAGTTTAGTTATACTTGCTTACACAGTTTTTTTGTGCTTCTGCCTTCTGTTTACTTGTACAATTATCTCAAGAAAGTTTTATTTATCAAACTTGAGTATATTAACAAGACATCAGGAATTGTTTCTGATGTGTGATAGCTGTCGTATCTTCTTTTGAGAGTCACATTTGTTTAGTTATTGTTATTGCCTGCTGATTGAGACTCCATTTATTGTTACATTGTACAATAACAACTAAGTGCCATGTGATCTCACTACAGAGAATGCTTCACATCAGTTCTCGAAGACGTTTTGTGGAGAATTAATTGAAAGGAAAAGGTGCAGTATTCTGATTTGCCACACTAAATGCGATCTATTACCTCTGCAGATGCTCGCATTATTTTACAGGAAGACAGTGTGAAATAAAGCGCAACTTGCCAGTTCCTCCAACTCCAACCACATCTGCATCTAACAGTGCTCTTCAAAGGCGACAAGGCCCAAAGAAAGAGGATGCCGTGGTAAGTGAAGTATGTTGGGAGGAATGAACTTTTATTATTAACAGCTAGTAGTTGTAGATATGCATGTGTTGGTAAGTTGTGTAGGAACAGAAAACTGAATTATCATCATCATCATCATCATCATCATTTATTTATTTGCCTTATTAAAATAAAAAGAGAAGGAGTGATAAAATTTACAATAATGGCGAGGAGACCTCAAGAAACCACTAGGCTTATATTAAAGGCCACCTCGGCTGTCATTAATAAATAAGAAAGTGCGTAAGTGCAGCTTGTAATTCATAATTTTATAGATGAAAACTTTAACATTTTTGTCTTAAAGGTGAAAAAACTAGATGAAGAAGTAATTCATATTGGGAGAGAGTTTCAGATTTTGGGACCTTGGTAAAGGATTGTAAATTGCTTAAGATTTTTTTTGACAAGAATGAGATCGATAGTGATTGGCTGCTCTGGTGCCATAATTATGCACTTGCTACTTGTTAAAAACAAATTCAGGAACATCGGAGGTAATAATTGATTTTGATAACAAAACATAAAACTGCCTATTTGAATTAACTTCATCTGTAGATGGTGGGTTCAAGTCTCATCGAACTCCAGGGCTTTTGTATCGATTTGTTGAAAACGTTAAGAAAATTATTACCTCAAACTGATCAGAATTCTTCGCTAGGGAAATTCTGATGATGTAAATATCTGCACTTTATTTACTTTCATCAAGTTCATTCATTCATTTATTGTTTTATGTAAAGTCCTTCCCTTTCCTTTTTTCTTTTTTTTTTTCTCGTTCTGTGTGTGCAAAAGTAAAAGAAAAGGTAATATAGTACGGTGTTGTAAGTAGCGCGAGTAGTTTAAGTAATGTAGTGTATTGTATATCTTTTTAAGTAGTTTTGCAAATCGGAGTAATAAAAATTTTAAAAAAAGGTTCATTCAAGGGTGTTGAATGCTCTTACAAAATGTAGCACCATATTTAACGTTGTTATATCTATTAACCCTTTAAGTCCAGCAAGTGACCAATATCAATACAGAATTCTCCAGAATTGACATTAAGGTAGTTAAATGCAGGTCTATTAAGACTTGATAATGGAACTTACCTATCATTCTTAGGTTCACATTATTAATTGAGTAGCATTGACTCGACTAAATTAAACATATGACAAATAGACCACACAAGGTGCAATTAAGTTAAATGTCTTTTTTTATTTCTTTAACAACTTAGATAACTATTTTTCATTTATGTAGTGAAATCTTTAAAACTCTTTAAGGAGCACCAATTCAAGCTAAAATTTCTATGTTTGTGTACATGTATATCTTGACAAGAAACTCTTTTACTTAAACCTCATGTGTTTTTCATAACTCTATACATGGAAACAAACAAAACAGAACGAGTGTGTCCTGTGACAGTGTATTCAGTGGTAACACCATTTACTACCAAAACAACAACAAAATGCATGTATTTTTAGCAATGTACAGGTGATTAACACTTCCTTCATGATAACTAGGACAACCAGGTAACCTGATAATCATCACAAAGTGTCCTCATTGGTCAAATAACCCTGCTAAATATGAAGCACTAATTAAACAATACTTGCGTTCAATCCTGGATATGTGTCATTATGCAAACAAGTTTTTCACTTTTGCTAACCACCACACAAAAGGAAAAAAGCAAAAACCTCTGGTACCCAGGGTAACTAAACAGCTGTTTTGTTTACGTTTGTGTGAGAATTGGGCTAGAAAAGAGCTTGTCACTCCAATGGAGAAAGCCCTAACAGTTGACAGGTAACTGCTGCACTTTTGATTTGTAACAAACGTGGATATAGCATTTGCTGAAAGATTTCCTGCACAAAACAGTAAGTCCGTAGGGGTCAGCTCCTTAGAGGCAATATCAAGGTAAATCAGGCTGTACTCACACCCTTGAATGTCCAGTAGCATGACCTCTTTCTCTGACCCTTCGTACGTAAAATGCGCAAGGCATTCAGCCTCGTCAAACAGTGCAGAACGGTCACCTTTATCACAAACACTGCCGTTATTGTTAACGCATTTTCGAAAAGTTCCATCAACAGACGCTTCTATGGTCACATACTCCTCTCCAATCTTCCCCATGAAGATCTTATAGTAAATGTCTCTCTGAAAGTATTTCGTTGTCTTGTGCAACTAGTTCTTCTTTGAGCTTTGCGGTGAAATTTCGTGCCAAGTAATGCATCTGCACCACTTTCTTTGTGTGCTCTTCAAGGGACTGTGCCAACTCTAGGATATCCTTTTTGCGTTTTCAAGGTATCGTTTTACAACACATGTGGACCCTTTGAATTTTCCGCTGCCAGAAGCTTTGAACGCTTTCCGAAACGCGCCAGTCCCAAAAGACTCGCATTCGATGTTAAGGTGGCCAAATTCACCATTACTTTTGAACTATTTATGCTTTGGCACCCGTTTTTTGCAAGAGTCAAAGTTGACCACAGAAGTATTTATTCTCGCATTTTGGCCAGGGTGTGTGCTGTTGCCATGGTAACGGGGCTGATTTAAAACAAGGCTTAAAAAGATCCAGTCGTTAGATTGTTTTCATCGTTTTTCCCCTTCTGTCAACACTATTCTAATAAACTTTGACATAAACGATTTTCGTAATTTGCCGTAGATGGTTTTCTGTATTATTAAAAATTCCCTTTGTCAAAATTCAGATTTTTTGTAATAGATCATTCACGTGGTTTCTGAACTATTTTTTTTGCCAAATTTCTTGAAATTCTAACGACTGGGTCAGGCTAGTAGTTGGTGTAATACCTCACTATTTTGTCCCGAAGCACTGTCACCCATTGGCTATACCGCTGCTATAGAATCCTTGGGTTCTTGTCATTTGTATTGTCATTTCTCTTTATTTACTTTCGTGCTGGACCATCGTCTCCTACATCAGCCATGTTGGACACCCCCGTGAACTCAATGAGTCACATATGGATAACCTTCAGGGGCGGTAGCTGCTTTATCGATGACCACGAGGGCTCCTGCTCTCCAGCTAACACGTCACAGCACATTGTGCCAGGCATCGTAATGCTTCATGCAGGCCGTTTTTATATTCTCAATGGAGATTTCGTTGAACTCGTCAAATAAGCGCCCTAAATGGGACGAACTCACGCGCTCCGCTGCGTAAGTATTTCTGTGTTTTTCCACTGGAACCTCGGCACTCAATTGCTGGACCATGCACGATCTTCTCCAGGTCCTTCAAAGACTTTCCCGAGTCCTTCATTGTCATATTCGTGCAGCGCTTCTCTTTCAGTTTGTTTCTGAACCTAATCCAATCGGACATAGTGTCGTTGCTGCCTTCAGATCAGCCTTCGATAAAACCAAGAACAGGGAACATTCCGGAACATCGCGGAACATGGAATAATTATCATAATCATGAGAAAAATATGTAAAATCAATTTTTATAAATTAAATTAAACAAAAATAAACAGGTATCATCTCGGAAAAAAAAAACAAAACTAGAAAGAAAAAAGCAAAATGACTGCCATGAGTGAAGGCTCACAACTTAAAAGAAATCCATTCCTTTCAGTCTCGTAACTCTCACTTATTCCTAATTTCGTTCATAGAAAACTAAGCTGGTGGCGTTCGAATTCTTTAATCAGGCCGGAAAATATGGGTACACAAGTGTGATTTCTTGATTCAATTCATTACGTCGGTTCAAAGATATGCATTTATACGATTTCTCTCGAAGAAATAATTTCTCCAAGAGAAAATTAGAAACTCTTCGGCATTGAGTCTCTTGTCTAAACTATTTCAAACTACTCGAGCTCTGATAAACACAAGTTTAAAAACCTTGTGCTGCGCGCTGCCTGGCTGAGTGGCTGTAACGACCCATCAAAATGTAAGCGCTAGAAACTGTTTTGAACCACCTTAAACTCCGAAATAAATGTTTCCTGTGTATATCAACTCTAACATTTCTGTTCTTCTGATCTCGGGTCTTTCCTAATGTTTTACAGGAGACAACTGACCGAGAAGAGTTCGCGGGCTCATCACAGGAGGCACCAGCCTCGCCTTCACAGAGAAAACGTCAATGAGAGAAGTAACTGGTCAGACGGATACCTTCCCACAAGGCTGCATTGTTTTTTTTTTTCTAAACTTTTGTGGTAAAATTTGTTGTAAGAGCGAGCTTAAATGTTAATTCATAGAGATGACTCCGTTGTAATGGATGATTTTTTGCGAATATAAAGCCGCTGTCAGTTCTCAGAAATGTTTGATGACTAAACTAGAGCCTTCACACTTCAAAAAAGTAACACCAAAGCTGCATCTTGAAATTCGAAGTTCTTTTCTTCCTCTTTGTGTTTTTTCTGTGCGGGACCCGTGGTAGGGGGTGAGAGCCTGTGTGAAACCCAAATAAATGTATATTCCAAAACAAATTTTTAGCTTAGTGTATTGGAGTTGTTGATGCGGCATCTTGGGCGATCACGCTGCGCCAGAGAAAGTGAAAGAAATATGGAAACGGAGCTTTATTTCTACGGTTAGGCCTACCGTCCACACTAATCCGTCACGAAAAAAAGCTTTTCGAAAACGCCGCTCAGACCGGAGGAATTTAAAAACGCCGGCTTTGCCTTTGGAAAACATTTTGTAAACGGAGCTTCTCGAGAACGATGACGTCACGATAATCACGTGATTTCCCCGACCGAGTTTTCCTCAAACACAAATCCAAAATGACCGGTGATTGGTGCTTCTTCAGATGTAGGCGGGGCGCGACCTGGGGGCCTGGGGCCTGATAAAATGTAGTCCGCCCGCACATGCCTGTAGTCTCCTACTCCGCCTCGCGTGGGTTGATATGTGACGTAACAGTGTTTGATAAACTACTGTTGGCTTTTGTTTTAGGGTAGGCGGGGCTTAGGGCTCAGATTATCTGTTGATGTTTTCGCTCTGGCCTTTGTTTCTTGAATTGTTCGTTTTGTTACAGTCAAACTAAGTGAAGCGTACCCCTCAAGATTGCATTAATGGACTTATTATTTGAAACTTAAACCCGCTAGTCGTTTCAGTAATGCAATAATAAATTGATTATTCGAATACTGAACTTGCTCGTTCGATCCAAGAATATGGCTAACGGGTTTCGTTTTCGGAAAATCAATTCACTATTGCATCCTAGAAAAGACTAGTAGGTTTTAAACCTACTAGTCGCAACAGTGAATTGATTTTTCGAAAACAGAACCCGTAAGCTGTATTCTTGGATCGAGCGAGCGAGTTCAATATTCGAATAACCAGTTCATTATTGCATTCTTGAAACGACTAGCGGGTTCAAGTTTTAAATAATCAGTTCATTATTGCAATCTTCAGGGGTACGCTTCACTTAGTTAGACTGTAAAGTTGAAACAGCTGTAGTTGAACAGTAAACAGAAATGACTTCATTAAGGTGGCTGAAAACAGTTTCCAGCCCATTACAAGACTTAGATTTTGATGTGTCATTATAACCACTCTTTATCAATTGATGCTACAATCATGGTATCAAAAAACTGCCCAATCACTGGAGAAAACGGTATTATTTTGGTGACACAATAGGTTACCATAGCAACACTATGACCTGCTAAAAACACCCTTAATTTCACCTTTAAGCACTTATAGTTTCGAAAACGGCGCGGTGAAATTTTTTCTTACTATAGAATTTTGATAACCAGGATACGATGCAACTTTTGGCAAAGTTTAAAAAAATTCTGTACATGGGTTCAGAGCCACCTTAAATTTTCGAAAATTTACGGTGGCTCTGAACCCCATAAATAGCGCCTAAATTTGAATAACAATACTTGGTACATCCTTAGCCTCACATTCATGTGAAAATTCCTTTGTCTTGAATCATGAATGTGAGGCTAAGGATGTACCAAGTACTGTTATTCAAATTTAGGCGCCATTTATTCAAACGGTCTATGTACAGAATTTTTTTAAACTTTGCCAAAAGTTGCATCTTATCCTGTTTATCAAAATTCTATAATAAGAAAAAATTTCACCGCGCCGTTTCGAAATATAAGCGCTGAAAGATGAAATTAAGGGTGTTTTTAGCAGGTCATAGTGTTACTATGGTAACCTGTTGTGTCACGAAAATAATATCAACGTGATCTCCAGTGATTGGGCAGTTTTTTGATATCAAGATTGTAGCATCAATTGATAAAGAGTGGTAATTATGACCCATCAAAATCTACGTTTTGGAAAGTGCTGGAAACTGTTTTGAGCCACCTTAAAGGTTCTTTTGAATTGTTCGTTTTGTTAAAGTTGAAACAGCTGTAATGGAACAGTAAACAGGAATGACTTCATTAAATGTTCTTTTAAATTGTTCGTTTGTTAAAGTTGAAACAGCTGTAATGGAACAGTAAACAGGAATGACTTCAATTAATGTTCTTTTGTCATTCTGCTGTAAAGTACTATTTTCTGTTGCTTGCCGTCAGTCGTATGGTTTTCACACGAGGACAATGCTGTAATTTGCATGCTTTGTTGTGTTCTTGGGGGTGGACCATTTAACTTTTGAGGGGGGAGGGTTGATTTGTTATTGGCGTGAACTGTTTGTCATTCTTTCATACACTAGAAATTGCTTTCCTCGGTGCGTGCATAAAATTATGTATCGGTCTAACAGACTTTTTCAGGCTATCCTTTCAAAAGTCAATTTGTCCACAACTTACAACAACAGATGTCGTGAGTATTGTCTTTTTTTCCGTTAGAACAGACTCGCACCATTACGTGCTTTATATGTCATCTAGTTTGTAAATACCCTTTGTAAATGTAGTTTTGGGTCACTCGTGTGTAAGTTTTATTACGTGCTTCAACAGGCAGTTAAAACTATGTTGTAGCTCGTAATTTAACTTGTTTCTTCTTTCGTTTTCGACATTTATGTACCTGATGTAACAGTAGTAACAGGTAAGACAGCGAGAATTGTAATTAAAGATTCTTCAAAATAAAGTTCAAGATGTAAAGCGTCGGTTTGTAGAGATTTCTTTGAGCATCAGTTAAGTGAACAGCAAGATGGAAATGTGATCAAGGCGCTGCTTGCCATACTGTTGAAAGGCAGTTGGTGACCGGAAACGAAAAAGATCCTTAAATAATTGACTTATTGCCGGACTGTTCGTTCCGCAAACGGAACGCACGTGTTACTTTTTATTTTTTGGGAAAAGAAGGAAAAACAAAAAAGTTTCCTTTTCCAGTAACTCAGGAGCCCTGTCTTTCGACTGGAATTCTTCTAGTGGTGATTCCATGGGTTGACAACTGCCATAATAGTTTCAAACAATCTTACATCGCGCAAACAGAGAACTGCTTGCGATTTTTTGTATTCCATGCAACGTCGGTACAAAAAAAACTTCGCACCCACCCCACTCATTGACATTTCCAGGCGTTTGCTGGGCGAGATCAGACATGCTTTGATTGGCATATGGCTAACTCGGGTTACAAACTGCGCGCAAATAAATGTTCTCTCGCTCTCCGAAAGCGTTTCACTTGACACAACTACATTTCAGAGAGTAGAAATGTTCCCAACTGTTATGAGTTCGAATGTTATGCTTGGCGTAGTTTTGGCGCTTAGTATGTTATTGCCCTCGCAAGCCCAAGGGGTCTGTGAACCTCTCACTATCCCGCTTTGCCAGGGTTTTCAGTACAATAACACAATATTTCCAAACATGTTGAATCACACATCACAACAAGAAGCTGCTCTTGAGCTGTCCCAGTTTACTCCTTTGGTGAAAGTGGGTTGTTCGAGTGATTTGGCCCATTTCCTGTGTTCTGTGTACGCTCCATACTGCTTGGTGTCGAAGAATTTGGCGACTCCAGTTCCGCCTTGCCGCTCTCTTTGTCACAGTGCTAAACAAGGCTGTATTGGGCTGATGCAACGTTTCGGCTTCTCGTGGCCAGACAGTTTAAGATGCGATAGATTTCCAAAGTTAGGGGAAGAGATCTGTGTGGATGGTAATGGGATAAACAAAGCCACGGCTCAGCCGCCGACAGGAGGTAAGACCCAGCTAAACTATTAAAACACTCGTATGTACACATTGTATTACTTGCAAATGCAAACAGTTTTTCAGGCAAAAACATGTCATATGTTTCGAGGAACTTCTTCCTCTGATGAGGATAATATAAAAAATTTTCACCGTGTCGTTTTTGAGTTATAAGCCGCTAAGGCTGTAATAAATGGTCTTTTAAGAGTGGCTATAACGACCCATAAAAATCTAAGTTCTGGAAACTGTTTGAGCCGCCTTAAGCTCTGAAATAAATGTTTCCTGTTTATGTATATCAACTCTGACATTTCTGTTCGTCTCATCTTGCATCTTTCCCGATATTTTACAGGAGACATCTGACCGAGAAGAGTTCGCGAGCTCATCACAGGGAGCGGCAGCCTCGCCTTCACAGAGAAAACATCAATGAGTGAAGTGTCTGGTCAAGCGAATACCTTCCCACAAGGCTGCATTGTTTTTTTTTTAACTTTTGTGGTAAACTTCGTCGTAAGATCTTAAATGATAATTCATAAATATGACTTTGTTGTAATGGATGATGGTCTGGTGCGAATATAAAGCATGTAACAATTCTCAGAAATGTTTGATGACTCAACTAGAGCCTAAAACTTCAATAAAAAGTAAGACGAAAGCTGTATCGTGAAATTCAAAGTTCTTTTTTTTCCTCTTCATGTTTATTTCTGTGAGGGGGACGGGGAAACAGAGCGGGGTGAGGGCGTTTGTGAAACCCAAGTAAATGTATATTCCAAAACAAATTTTAAGCTTAGTGTATTCAGTTGTTGGTGCGGCATTTTGGTCAGCGGCCACACTGCGCCAGAGAAATTTGAAAACGTAGCTTTCTTTCTACGGTTAGGCCTACCGTCCACACTAATCCGTCACGAAAACAAAGCTTTTCGATAACGTTCTCCAAAGCGGAGAAATTTGAATAAGGCGGCCTTTGGTTTCCATGTGGAGAGAAAACATTTATATTTTAAAAACGGAGCTTTTCAAAAACGATGACCTCACAATAATCATGTGATTCTCTGGCCCGAGTCTTCTTCAAATACAAATCCAAAATGAAATTCTTCCGGCGTAGTGTGGGCGGGGCGCGGCCTGGGGCCTTGTAACGTGTAGCCTCGCGTGGGTTGATATGTGACGTAACATTGTTTGATGAACTATACTGTTGGCTCTTGCTGAAGAGTGGTGCACAAGCATTCAAGAGGGGCTTAAAGCTCGGATTTTCTGTTGATGTTTTCACTCCGGCCTGTGTTACTTAAAACTGTCTGTTATGTAGCTCGTAATAAATTCGAAAGGATATGTTCCAGTACCTTATTTTTTCCTTCCGTTTTTGACATTTATGTACCTGATGTAACATTAGTAATAGGTAAGACAGCGAGAATTGTAATTTGAAGTTCTTCGAAATAAAGTTCAAAATGTAAAGCGCCCGTTTGTAGAGATTTCTTTGAGTATTTTAAGTGAACAGCAAGATGTAAAAGTGATCAAAGCCAATTCTGTTTTGTAAGGCGGAGTTATGACATCTGCTTTTCTTGCTTTTGAAAAGTAGTTCCGTGTTTCCTTCTCAGATAACAGAGCAGAATTTTCACTTTGTTTACTTTGCAAAAAATACTGTCTACGAGTGTTGTTGACGAGTGCGACCGGCGTATTTCGCCTTGACAAAATTTTGTCCGACCTTACCAAACTTCAAAGATACCTCGACAAAAAAATCAGCTTGGGCTCGCCGATTTTTTGTCAGGCGATTTTATCGCACTTTTTTGTTTGTTTAGTGTCACAAAATCCATTCTCACCTTCCATACTCATTAACGCGCGATCAAAAGTGCGCCAAACTGAAAAGCACTTCAGTGCAACAAGCATGGACAGAGAAAATGTCGCTCGTTTTCCGTGCCAAAATTTCGATTTTCAGCGGTTTCAAGGAGCAGCTGGCATTGGACCGTACGTATCATTACTGACAGATGAACAGTAACAGAGAGAGTGCATTTAACTATTGCGGCTCCCAAATTTTTCCAAGCCAGATCATAAACGAAGAACCAAGTTCAAGGTCTATTTCCCCCGAACCTACTTCTTCTATTGCCGATGCCTCTGAAGCTGCTACATAGAAAAAGAAACAGTATGAAACATTCAAAAGCACGAACAATTTGATTGACGTTTTAGGCATAAAAGATAAGATTCTCACTTCCCAGTGCGACCGCGTTTAACAAAAAATTTGGCACAAAAATTTGTTAAACCAAAATTTTTCCTGAAATTCGACCGAGCTTACAAATTTTTTGTCGTCTGGTGCGACCGGCCCCATAATCGACTTATGGCAGGGCTGTTCGTTCCGTAAACGGGAGAAAGATAAATCTTTCTCGCCGCCCGAAAGCGTTTCACTTTACACAGCTGCAGTTCAGAGAGCAGAAATGTTCACAAGTGTTGTGAGTGGGAATCTTAGTCCCAGTGTTGTGCTTGGCTTAATTTGGGCGTTTAGTATGTTATTGCCCTTGCAAGCCTAAGGGGTCTGTGAACCAGTCACTATCCCGCTTTGCCAGGGAACACACTACAGTAAACACCCGCATATAAGAACACATGATTTCGTAGGTCAGGCTGATCGGCTTCTTATTTAACGGGTGCTTAGTGACAAAACAGCCTCAAAGTGTTCTTAAAATGTTCTTAAATTTCTATACTGTATTAGTAATAATAAATATTCTTTGATTTTAATGATCTGTACTGTATCATTGAGCCTATAGATGAGATGACTGGCTGTCCTTCATTATAGGTAATGATGAATAAATATACTACACTTGTTTTTTTATGTAATTATGACACCTTTTCCATTTTATAAGAACATGCTGAATTTTTCAGGCTGATCTTGTGCTTATAAAAACTGGGTTTTATTTGCCAAATTTCAGCCCGGTGTTCTTAATCCATTTGCTCTTATATGTGGGTGTTTACTGTATTTCCAAACGTGTTGAATCATACATCACAAGAAGAAGCTGCTCTTGAGCTGCATCAGTTTTTTCCTTTGGTGAAAGTGGGTTGTTCGAGTGATTTGGCCCATTTCCTGTGTTCTGTGTACGCTCCATACTGCTTGGTGTCGAAGAATCTGGCGACTCCGCCTTGCCGCTCTCTTTGTCACGGTGTTAAACAAGGCTGTATGATGCGATAGATTTCCAAAGCTGGGTGAAGAGATCTGTGTGGATGGTCATGGGATAAACAAGACCACGGTTCAGCCACCAACAGGAGGTTAACACCCAGCTTGAACTTGTCAAAATACACTCGTATGTAGACATAAGCTGCGGCCGCACTAAGAGAGTTAAATGGGTTTATTTTTCAGAAACTTGGTCAAAAATTATAAAAAGCTTACCGGTAACTCGCTTAAAGGTTGGTTATAATATTTTATGAGCGGCTGCACTGAAATGGGTTATATGAAGTGGGTTAACTCAATTGACGTCATGAGCTAAACGAAAAAAATGGCAGACTTCGAGGACCATTCTTATAATATTCGCGATTCTTTTTCTTTTTTTTCGTTTTCTTTCTCAACACTCGCGGCTTAGGCAGTCCCTCTTCCTTCTAATGCGCACTACGCAAATTTCTAAGGCAGTTCTTTCAAACACGATGTTAATTTCGCGTGGACGGCAGAGTCTTCTCCATCGCCGTCGAATGAATCGAGCTCGAGTCTGGGTATATCACGGCGAGGCACCAGCGATGGTTTAGGGAAATATATAAAATGTTGTTACCAGACGCCATATTCAGAAGTTTATGCGCAGGTGTATTATATTTGCCGCGCCGAACAACATTTGACACGCAGACTGTGATGATTGACAGGTTTTGCGAAAAATTCAATGCACGGCGCTGATCAGACTGCAGATAAGAGGCCATTAACGTGGGTTAAAGAAGAGAAAAAAAGTGGTTTAAAATTGACCTAACCCGGTGAAAAAATATATTGTTCATCAATCAATTTCCATGGTAACCCGGTTTAAGTTCCATGAACAGCCGCAATTAGCGGCAACCCGGTTAACTGTAATTGATTTAGACTGCGAGCAGTCTCTCTTTTGCTCGAAAATCCGTAGGGAAACACGAAAGGAAGAACTCGAAACAACATCTGCGTGCCAGCGTAATATGCGAAGCCGCGAGCCGTACGTAGCGCGGGCGTCGGAAGACGAGCGAAAAGAGAGTCTCTCTTTTCGCTCGTCTTCCGACGCC
>JAHPZR010052240.1:37500-40000 GCA_019787425.1 Platygyra sinensis
AATTTAAAGTTATTTTCTTCCTCTTTGTTTTCTTTTTCTGTGCGGGGCCGGGGGGAGGTGAGGGGGGGGGGGGGGTGAGGGCCTTCGTAAAACCCAACTAAATGTATATTCCAAAACAAGCTTTTAGCTTAGTGTTTCGAGTTGTTGGTGCGGCATCTTGGGCAGAGTTCACGCTGCGAAGAGAAATTTGAATGCGCAGTTATATTTATACGGCGCTATCCGAAAACGTTCTTCAAACCGGAGGAATTTAAAAAAACCTGCTTTGCGATTTCATGTGGACGGAAAACATTTTAAAAATGCACCTTTTCGAAAACTATGACGTCACGATAATCACGTGATTTCCCTGACCGAGTTTTCCTCAAACACAAATCCAAAATGACCGGTGATATTCTAACAACAACAACAACAACATCTTTATTTCTTGCATTAAATATACAAATATCACACCACCTGCAAATAGCAAGGCTAATCGAGGCAGGTGGTGTGTGGACGGCTTAAGATTTATTACGATAGTTGAAATGAAAAAAAAAAAAAAAAAAAGTACCATATTTGTAATAAAAAGGGTCAGTCACGAGAGAAATTGAGATAAGAAAATCGAGGCAGCTATTTAGATAAGCGGGGGCTAATATTTTTTAAAATCAGAGATTATCGTGTTTAGGTCAGCATAACTGTCCTGAACTTCAAATATTTTCAACAGAATTGCATGAACTTTTTCCTTAAAGAGAGATTTTGAAGAATTCTTTTGAAATATTCTTCCGGCGTAGTGTGCGCGGGGCGCGGCCTGAGACTTTGTTACATGTAGCCTCGCGTGGATTAATATGTACAGGTAATCATACGGTTTCGAGTTCAATTCGGAATTAATTTGCACGAGAGAGTTTTTCAAAAAGCTGAAATTTCACGAGCCACTTCGGCGAGTGCAATTTCAACTTTTTGAAAAACTCTCAAGTACAAATTAATTTCAAATTGAATGAGAAAAACCGAATGATTACTTATTAATAAGACAAACGTGAAAAAATTCGCGAGGAGAAAGTGCCGGAATATGTTTCTTGAAGCCATTTTTTTCGCTTTCGAGAAAACGTTTTCCGTAAAAAATTTTTGTCATTGCTTTACAAGAGATCATTGGCCTAAAAAATTTCTTATTGTCTGTCTATAAATCATTTTCCAGAATCACGATGTGTAATTTGCACTGGTGTTACGCTTGAACTGAACTGCTCTCTGCACTGCTCTCTGCACTGCTCTCTGCACTGCTCTCAGGCAATCAGAATCGAGTTATTTTTTCATGTGTATTACTAGAGACGTAACATTGTTTAATAAATTAACTACTGTTGGCTCTTGTGCACAAGGGTTTAAGGTTACAGTATACCTTCTGGGGTTTCTCCCGTACAAGTGATGTAGCGCGTCCGGTTTTAACTGTACATGTAGATATCTAAACCCGCATGTCAAATTAAAGCTTATAGGACTGGCTATCAGACTATATCAAAAGTTTTGACAAAAAAAGATGAATTTTCGAATTTTTCACGACTTCTAAATACGAGCGCACAAATCACTTTTGAACGTTACATGTCAAAGCGAATTGTATTTTTCGCTTATTTAATGAGTTCGTCAGTTTCCGGGGCCAAAGCGCTTAAGGGTGGCGGAACACAGTTTTCAAGTGCCTATGCCTAATTCACCATAACTTTTGAACTATTTATGCTTTGGCGCCCGTTTTTTGCAAGAGTCAAGGTTAATTACAGAAGTATTTATTCTCGCATTTTGGCTAGGGTGTGTGCTGTTGCCATGGCAACGGGGCTGGTTAAAAACAAGGCTTAAAAATGATTTTTGTTCATGTAAAAAAATCCAGTCGTTAGATTGTTTTCACCGTTTGCCCACCACGAATTGACATTAAATCCCTTCTGTCAACACTGTTCTTAAATAATTTTGACACAGGCGATTTCCGTAATTCGTCGTTAATCGTTTTCGGTATTATTAAAATTTCACTGTGTCAAAATTCTTCAATTTCAGTGGAAAGTTACAGAACAGTTTTGAAATAGGATTTAAAAAATACGGAGTGATCGTACAAAAATCGCTCTTGATTGAAAAAAAGTGTTAAGAAAAAATTAGCAGACACGTTTTTACTTTTTACATGTTAAACTAGCTAATGTTCAAAATTGAGAGCAATCGAAAAAATTCCCTTTTACTTGTAGCTTTTTAAAGTGTCTCCTTCTGGTTAAAAAGTTGTTTCGAGAAAACAAATAAATTAACCGATAAACTTAAGAGAGAGAATGATTATAGCGATTTCAGAAATCGGGAATGTTTCACTTTCTCCCTTGATAATAATAGTGATATTCCGATGTTGATAGAAATAATTTTTGATTGATAGGAAAGCCCTTCAAGTCCAATATCACTGCCGTACTTGTAGGATGAACAAATATCCATGCAGCAATCAATTCATTCCTTCATGCGAAATGGCAAGAACTCTTTCGTTTATTTATAACAGACTCCACGGAAACTCTTTAGCCGA
>JAHPZR010052241.1:0-12500 GCA_019787425.1 Platygyra sinensis
ACACAATCTCTGAACTAAATCGACTTTGGAGGACATAATATCTAATGGACTTCTTAAAATGTCTGTTGAAAAAGGCCAGAGAAGTGAAATAATTCCAACGTAGCCGTCAGAACGGCAAAACATCTTGACTTGCATAGTCAGACATTCTCGTTTCCAGAGGCTGCGCTCCTTTTGGTCAGCACCAAGTATTATGACCTCTAGATAGGTCCAGTGAGATTCGGTTCCGGATGGCTTTGTAAACAGAACCAATCACATTTGTCAGACTTGACTCTGAGCATGCACAGAGTGATGTGAAGTCCATGAATCGCAGACCTGTTGGACCTGGCCAGAGATCGTGATTATTGGTGCTGACCAAAAGGAGCACGGCCGCTGGGACGAGAATGGCTATGGCTGGATGCAACCCACGTACATGCACGGTGTCTCATTTTTGGGGAAATTTACTTCCAGTAGCTATATCAGCACCAGCCGTTGTGATTTGCTTAAACTCCTTAATGACCTTTACAATTGTCAGGGAGGGTTGTCCAATAGTCCGACAAAGTTATGCATAGCATTGTACTGTATTATATCCACATAACAATAGATTAACAATACAACACAACTGAGAACGACGCAATGCAATAGAATACAATATAATGCTATGCACAAATTTGTCAGAGTATTGGACAACTATGTTCTCAGGGAGGCTCCGCCCGAAACTGGTATCTTTTTCGCACTTCAGGTAATAAAAGAGTAGGGGATTTTACCAGTTCAGGTATCTGAAAGGGTTGGGAAATTTGTCATTTTGGTTCATTCTTAATGGGAACTGAATAAATAACACTTGTTTTTAGGCCAACATCTCGTCCAATGCTTAATGTTCTTGGTATGTGAAAGGGATTCATTTTTTTCTATAAAAAGTGTATGAAAGGGGTATCTTGTCAAAGTGGTATACAAAAAGGTAAGGCATTGAACCTTGAGGTGGAGACTCCTCGTGAAAATTTTGTAGAGAAGCCCAGGATATCAAGGTCAGCTTACCTTGTGTTGTCCACTGATTACACTATTTTACACTTGTCTGCTAAGTGAGCAGACCTTTCAATGACAGCGAGATACAGACCTGGCTACTTTTGTTGCGCAAGTAGTTGGCATTTAAGATCACCTCCAGTCTTGCTTGCATTCATAGGCCAGGCAACTACTGGTAAGCACACAACTGTAAAATGGCTCACTAGCACCCATCCATACAAATCCTTTTAATCTCAAATTTCCAAATTCTCAAAGTTCACAAGGAGTTAACCTTGGCTACATGTAGTAACGAAGTAAATCTCTGACAACTGTGTATGTTTCAAAATAAATGCATCTCTCTTTAATTAACGAAGATACAGTCAAGTAACATCTGATTGCTGAATGTAAATATAGTAAAGTGCTTTCTATAATGAATGCTACATGATTTTTTATATTAATTTTGTCTCGTCATTCTGCCTTTGTTTGGCTGGTACCATTCACAACATATTGTTGATCAAGTTGAGCTGGTTTTTGAGCCACTCCATACAAATATGTTGCCAGCATCATCAAAGCAGCGCCAGAGACAAAAGGCAGACTAAGTTTGAAACTGAATAAATAAACAGACAGTACGCAGTAAATCACAATACAAACTGCTGCCGCAAATCCCTTGAGGATATTGTCAGCGTACTTGACGACCACACCCACCAGAAGCCCACCGAAAGCTTGCATTGCAATGATTGCCCACACAAGTTTGTGGTATCCAAATAGAATGCCTTTTTCTTTAATCTTTTCTCCATCATTTACGTACATGCCAACTGTGCCAATGATAACGCCGAATGTGGCAAGCTGGAAGTTCCTGGCCCAGAGAGGTGTATGTGTGCCCTTGAGGGTCTTTTCAAAATAAACATCTGAATGACAAAAGACAATGATCACTTTAATGTTCAACAATTTAAGATTTAGCTCTTGATTGGACTGTCACTTGATCCCTTTGGTGCATTACAGGTTTATTTAAATGTGAAAAATGGAGAAAAACAAATACAAAGGATTTTCCCATCTAAAAATGTACAGTATTTATTCGAAGCCTGAAAAAAGTTTGAGTGAGGACAGCTGGTGTTGCACAAAGCATGGAGTTCCAAAACTTTATGGCTGCTGTTTTTGTTCAGGTCGTCTAGTTAGTAACACAAGTCACCTTATGAGCATAAATAGCAGAGTAAATTTTCACAAAGGAAAGGGGAGTTTTAGATTCAAGAAGTTATTAGAGTTTTTTGTGGACTCTTGTTTACATCTTTCATCGATCGATGAAGTAGTTTCATGCTGTTGTAAGCTTCACTTTAGCAGGTGAATAAAATTACATTGCTTAACGTGGTACCACAATCAAATTTTTACCCCTTGATTTCTTGAGTGCATCACATAGAATTCCATGAAACAATGAAAACGCCATTTACCGCTTGCAAATATCTGCATTAGTTCCGGAGATATTTAAGTTTGAAAAATGGGCAAAATATACAAATGAGATGACTGGTGTCATTCACACGAGTCAATATTATATTGAGCATATAAACAGAGCTACCTTAGCCAGCTTGAAGCGCAGACCATCGAAACTTGGTAGGCTAATAATTCTACCAGAAACACACCTATGGTTATAAAAAATTCCGTTCCCATAGCAACTCACTCTTCTCCAGTCCCCGCCCACTTGATTTCAATATGTTAGTGATTCTCAGATTGAAAGGCCACAAACTCGAGCTAACATATTTATAAGCTTGCTGAATCATGCATATGAAGTGCTGTTAGCAAATATCAAAATGGAATGCTAAAGGTGGCGAGAAAAGCTTTTTGTATGGGGAGGCCTGGAACCCAGTATACTGCCATAGTAACAGAACAAAGAAAAATCTGAGTCCCCGACAGGAATCAAACCCATGACCTCCTGAACCCCTGGTGGGCGCTCTATCCACTGAGCTACGAGAGCTCAAGGAGAGCAGGGTCATTTTTACTGAGTTCATAATTGAAGGCTTCGGTGGAAAAAGGGCGTTAGCTTTTTTACTCAAAAATTAACTTTATCAAAAACGCTCCAATTTTCGCATGCAGTTTTGTTTAGGTGCGTTAGACAATTTTCTGCATGTTTTTTCGCTGAAGTTTGTTTCGTTTTCGAGATATTACGTATGCAAAAAAATCTGTATTTGTTGTCACGTAAGCACGCGACCGCAAAGACGGTAATTTCACTTAAAATCCATCAAAATATTGATCTTTTGCAACGTGTAACCTTAAAAAATGTTGATGTCAGGTTAAAACCGTTAAAACCTTTATTTCACGTTAACATGCGACTGCAAAGACGTTAATTTCACTCAAATTACAGCCAGATGTTAATTTCACGCAATGCGCAAGCTAGACAATGTTGACATCAGGTCATTTACAGACACTTAAATTTTGATTTGACATTATCGCGCCACCGCAAGGACTTAAACCCTTAAGGTTAAGAGTTCCCAGTCTTGTTAGAATTAGGGTTACCGCTGGAAACTAGGGTTAGCGTTGAAGGTTAGGGTTACGGAACAAGGTTAGGCTTAGGGTTAACATTTAGGGTTACCGCTTAAAACTAGGGTTACGGAACAAGGTTAGGCTTAGAGTTAACGTTTAGGGTTACCGCTTGAAACTAGGGTTACCGTTGAAGGGTGAGGGTTATTGCCTAGGGTTAGCGCTTCGGATTAGGTTAGAGTTAAGGTCAGGACACGTTAGGGTTAGCGTAGTGTTAGGCCAAGGAAAACAATTAAGAAGTAACCTTAAAAAGTAGTTGATAAAACTACATAACGAAGAGAGGCTTCAACAGGATCAAAACCTAGCAGAACGTACGAACATGTCTGTTTCCAACGTGATGAAGCTTCTGGAATTTGTGCTAACTAACAACTATTTCAAACATGATGGCCACCATTACAAGCAGATTTTTGGGTGTGCAATGGGTTCCCCAATCAGTCCTGTGTTGGCCGACCTCGTAATGGAAGTAATAGAAGAGACAGCCATCATCACAGCTCTTCATCCTCCCAAATGGTGGTTTCGTTATGTTGACGACAGCCATTCTTGCCTTAAAAAGGATCAAGTCGACGCGTTTCACCAACATCTGAACTCAATCAATGCTAACATTCAGTTCGCTTTGGAACTTGAAGACTTTAACGGGCATGGCTTACCTTTCCTTGACACCATCACGTCCAGACACGGAACGGCAATTCAAGTGGAAGTTTACAGAAAATCAACCCATACAGACCGTTACCTTGATTTTCTCTCTCACCACCCCTCGTGCCACAAAAGATCAGTGGTTAACACGTTACTCCTTCGCGCGAGAAACATTCCCTCCACGAGTAAAGGAAAACGCGAGGAGGCGCAAAGAGTAAAAGCGGTGCTTCGAAAGAACAATTACCCGTCTGGCTTTATCAAGGAATGCGAAAGAGCGCTGGCAACAAAACCATCTCAGCCTACCACGAATGGTTATGTAGTACTTCCGTACGTTAAGGGCGTCTCCGAAAGAATTGGTCGCGTGCTAAAGCAACAAAGTTTGCGAGTTTTCTACCAGCCACAGAGAACCATCAACAGTCTTTTTCCTCGACCCAAGCAGCAGGATGAAACCGACCGTCCGTCATCTGGAATAGTGTACAGAATCAATTGCAGTCAATGCGATTTTGTATGCTATGGCCAGACCGAAAGAGCACTGAAGACGCGGGTTTCTGAGCTCAAAAAGGCTGTTCTGATGTTCGACCATAACTCCAAACTTGCGTGCCATGTTCACGAGCATCATCATCATATGGATTTTGAAAACGTTGAAGTCGTCGGACATGAAGCGCATTACCATCAGCGGCTTTTTCTGGAGGCTTGGATGTCCGTAAAAGACCCGAACGCTGGGAGTGATCACATGGTCATCCCAGAAGTCTACAAGTGCCTTGCACGTACTTAAATTCTCTCGAGTCACGCGCATACAGCACGCGCAACGTTTCAATTTAAAAGTTTTTAAATCGCGCGTAACATCAAGCGGTTTTTTCAACTGATGAAGGCTTAAGAGTTAGCCGAAACGTCTTACCGTAATATACAAGTCAGTGGCAAAAACAACACTTTTATCAACTATGTCATCTCCTGACTACAACTACTCCATTTTTAAACAACCTTAAAAAGTGTTGATCTCAGGTTTTTAAGGCCTGGTTTAAACGTCGCATTTTACATGCGCCGAATCAAATACTAATTTTAGTCGACTCGAATGAATACGTTAGGCTGATTTGATTTAAACGTCGCATTATTTTGCCGAATAAAATTGCTGAGCGCGAACGACGTGTTTTAAATTCCCATTCGAGCAAACATAATTACTTACATAATTTCAATTCGATTCGGCACATGTAAAATGCGGCGTTTAAATCAACTTCGACTGGATCAGTCGAATATTCGACTGACTCGCATCGAATTGAAACATGTCGCATTTAATTGATTTAGAAGTCGCATTTTACATGCATTTAACTTGGCAATTCGATTCGGCGCATGTAAAATGCGACGTTTAAACCAAGCCTAAAACTGTTAAAATTGTGATTTCACGTTATCACGCGACCACAAAGACGTTAATTTCACTCAAGTTACAGCTAAATGTTAACTTTACGCGATTTCAAGTCAAGGCAAGACGGCAAGGATGTTGATTTAACTTCAAAACGAGCAAACTGTTCATTTCACGCAGCGCGGAAACTTCAAAAACGTCGATTTCAGGCCTAGAAAGGTTAAAATGTTGATTAAAGCGTGACAGCAAGGATGTTGATTTCACTTAAAAACAGGCAAAGCTCAAAAAAAAAAACGATTTCGGGCTTAAATAGGTTAAAATGTTGATTTCACTTTAAAGCGTGACAGCAAGGATCTCTCTTTTATTTTAACTGCCTGCAACGTATAAGCTTAAAAATGTAGGGCTGGCTGACAGATTAACAGATTAACCCTTCCGTGCAATGAACAAGTCTTCTTACATCTGCATGGCCCCTGATGTCAGAAGTTTAAAACACTACAAATCATGCCGATTTGAAGTAAAATCGACGCAACCTGGATCACAGATCTATGTTTCAATCGATCGCCTCTTGTTGGCCATTATTATGTTGGAATAAAAACGGAAAAAACACCCTCTGTAATTAGTTAAATATTATTGTGATTTAAGGACTCTTGTCTTGTCTTGTCTTGTCTTGCCGAACGTGATCGAAATGCATGTCGGGAAGGTTCTGTTGCACCTCGTGCGCGGGTAAACATGGAGGATGATGCAAGAAAAATATTTTACGTCTAAAAGCAGTTCTCATTTTCCAAACTTTGAAGCTAGCAACGCTTGGCAAATGGGCCACAACTCACGACAGGGTTTTATTCTTGGGCAAGAACTGCTCTTGGACTTTGCTGCCTGGATCGACCTGACTTCAAACGCCGATAACTGACTTGCCGCTTATATCAGTTGCGTTGGAAGTTACAGAACACGTTTTGCTTCTTTAAAACGTGGTGGTGACTTACGGGTTTATCAAGGCTTTATGATGCCTATCAACCACCAGGCAGGCTACAAGGTACTTAAAAACAATGCTTAAGATATTAGTCGAAAGAGCTGTACTGCATCACTTCTCTTTGCTTTGACGTTCGATCAAAATTCACGTGCTGTCTCACGTCACAATGACCTGTATAAAAAATCTCTCCAGATTCCCGCTGTACACGCAATTTTTTTAAATAGATATCTTCATTTTTGAAGAAAGAAAAGGAAGAGAGCGAAAAAAAAAATTGAGCGACCTCGTATTGAGCTGGTGTCACGGCAAAACAAATTTGAATCTGGCCCGTTCAGCGCCTCATCCGCTTGTGCTAAAGAAGCAATAGTGAGAGATTACGGTACTATAGTGACTTCATCGCTTAGCGAAACAAAAGATTTCTTTTGTTTTCCATTAAACAGAAGGTCCCCAGAGGATGCCCTTGGAAAAATGTGTTTTTTGCATACGTAATATCTCAAAAAGGAGGCAAACTTCAAGAAAAAAACATGCAGAACATTGTTTGACATATGGAAACAAAACTGCATGCGAAATTTGGATCGTTTTTGACAAAGTTCACTTTTGTTAATTTTCTCAAACAGGCTTCCAAACGTGTGCGGGCCAAATCACCAGCACGTAAGTTACCTATTACAGTAGACATTTTGATAGCTATTTTCAAGTGTTTGGATTTTCGTCTCCTCTGCATGTTTCCATGTGGGCTGTTTTCCTTGTTGCCTTTTTCTCATTATTGCGGAAATCAAATTTAGTTCCCACTACTTTAGCAGATGTTGCTAGTAATTCAGCTACTCACTTAAGAATGTGTGATGTTAGCTTTCACCAGGACCATTGTATACTGCATGTTTACAAAACCAAAACTATTCAATTCAGGCAGAGGGCCCTTCAAATTGTATAGCCTTTCATCCCTCATTCAGTCTTATGTCCTGTTTCTGCCTTGAAATATCATCTTGCTAATTTCACTCAAAACAGTCGGGCACCTTTATTTACTATTCACACCCTCCTTAAGTCCTGTATAGTTAACATTGGGTTGGACCCCACCCAATACTCTCACCATAGTTTCAGACGAGATGTTACTTTTGCTTTGAATGCTGGGGCCTCACCTCTGTTCATTAAGTTCTTAGGGGATTGGTCCTCTGATGCCTACATGGTTTACTTAGTTCTCAACCCTGCCCAAAAACTTAGTGTCGCTAAAACATTAGCTCAAAACATCCCTAAAACTCATTAACAGGTCTCTATCACTTCCTTTTACTACCTTCTCATTACTTCACACCTTGGGTTTGGGGTCTCTCTTCTGTTAGGTTGCATGTTTGTTATTTGACAATAAATTTGTTGAACCCCATCTTGGTGTGACAGTAATTGGGAAGTATTAAATTATGTTAATAAATGCAATTAATGGCTCACAGCCATTGGTTCTAGATTGATCATGTGATCACTTCATGTGCTCTACAGGTGGGTTGCTCAGTTTTGGACGATGTCCTTGCGTTAGGCTTTTATACCCTCCCCCTCCCACCCTTAAGGTTAAGAGGGGTCTATCTTCTGTTAGGTTGCATGTTTGTTATTTGACAATAACTTTGTTGAACCCCATCTTGGTGTGACAGTAATTTTAATTAATTAATTTATTTATTTATTTATTTATTTATATATATATATTTATTTATTTATCTCCATCCTTAGTCTTCCTGGTCCCTTTATGTTTTATTACTACATGTATCTCTTTGGTGTACTTCAATCTTTGTAAAGTATTATTTTCAGGTTTCCTTCAATTTAATCGTAATCTTGTCGATGGTCAAAATAACTCAAAATACCATGACTGTGCTCCTTTATGCTCATGGTTGATGAAGAGCCCAAGTTTTGTCTCAATACAATATTAAAAATATACAGTAAAGGTGATTACTTAGAATGTTTAATTTACCCCCTTCCCAGTCCAATCCTCCCAGGTGATGTGAAATTTGACACCACTAACGCATATATAAAATTAATGGATGATGGTAGATTTGATAGTCGTGGCAACTCTGCAGTGGGGGCAACTGTACAGTGCAAAATAAGGTAATTTACAATGCATAACTTTGAATTC
The DNA here is from genome assembly GCA_019787425.1 of Platygyra sinensis. Lineage (NCBI taxonomy): Eukaryota > Metazoa > Cnidaria > Anthozoa > Scleractinia > Merulinidae > Platygyra > Platygyra sinensis. The sequence goes on from JAHPZR010052241.1 coordinate 8,566, forward strand.
ATGATTGCATTTCAGAAACTACACCATTTACCTCTTCAGCATTATGTAGGACCATCATATTTGTTGTCCTAACACTCCAAGCAACATGTTACCTTTCACTACTTCGCTATTCCACAACAAGACCGAACAAAATGTATTTCTCTTCTACTGCTGCGTTCCTGGCAGAAGTTGTAAAGCTCTTGGTGACGCTGGTCGTGATATTTGTTCAGTGTGGAAATCTAAGAGAGTGTTTTATTTCTTATCAACAATTTGTTCACAAATCCCATGGCTACTATCAAGCTTTCTGTACCATCTGTATTATATGTCGTACAGAATAACCTTGTTTATGTTGCAATGACGCATTTGGAGTCAACAACTTTTCAGGTATGTACAAGTCAATCCATGTATTTGTTCACACTAGGCAGATTCTATTTATTTTGCAAAACAATCAGTTCTGTTATCAATTCTGACATGGGAAAAGAAAGAGGGTACCCTAAATATACAAAGACTCATACCAAGATTCATGTCACAACATCCCAACCGGATGGGCACCACATAGCGACTGGAAACTAACAGAAACAATCTGTCACTGAGTTTTGCTGCAAAAGCGTAAATTTATCTCTTGATGATCTCAAAAAAAAATTAAAATAATACTTTTTTAATACTCAGATAGCCAAATTCCCTGAAATATTTGTCACTTTTTTTAACAACATGACAGCTCTCTCAGCCATCATGTATGTGTACAAATGTTGTGTCTTTAATTAGAAATTCAAGCGTGGTCTATCTCAAACCCAGGAACCCATTCTGAGCGAGCATTTGTTTGAATAATTATTTTTTAGCTGCTCTTATATATCACGAAAGTAAAATCTCAGGACAATCAATAGTTTTGCAGTTTGAATTTTAGTGACGTCATGTGAAAACCCCCTAAATATGTGATCTCACTTTCAAATAATTATTGATCTTTGATCTTGCCATATAATTAACGTTCTGCAAAAGGCCATTAGAAACTGCATTAATTTTGGTAACCCCTGTGATGTAGAAGTTGTAATCACCGGCAACATTTTTGTGTAGTCCGACCACTTTTATTATAAACTCACAAACCGTTTGAGATTAAATCTCAAAAATAAAAGTGGAGAGCCCTCTTTAGAGCTCCATATTCATTAACTCCAGAGGTTTACAAATTCACAAGTATCTCAATCGCACATATTCAAGTATCGCAATCTTCAACAATCTTCATGCACGGTTTCAAGGTTGATTAAACAGTGTTTTTAGAAATAAAGAGTTTTTAGAAAATCTTCAAGAAATCCACAGGCAATTGTTACGTTCAAAACATTTTTTACAATAATCATGGTAATTTTCGTGTAGTCGGACAGCTTTCTTTATTAACTCGAGATTTGCTTCACAGCTCCATCTTCATTAAGTCCAGAGTTTTACAAATTCACAAGTATCACAATCTTCAACAGTCTTCATGCACGGTTTTCACAGTCTTCAGATATACGGACAAGCACTTTAAAGTTATAAACAGTGTTTTAAGTTAAAAAAAACCCAGTTTTTAGAACATCTTCAAGAAATCCACAGATAATATTTAGGTCCCAAACACTTTTTCAATAATAATTTTCCTGTAGTCTCACAAAACATTTTGAGATTTGCTTAGCAGTTCTATCTTCATAAATTTCACAGTTGTACAAATTCACAAGTATTTTGAAACTCAGATCTGGCTACTTTCACAACAATCTTCATGCACAGTTTTATGGTTATAAACAGTGTTTTTTTTTGGAAATAAACAGCTTTTAAAACATCTTCCAGAAATCCACTGATGGTTTTTAGGTCCAAAACATTTTTTTCAGAAATATAATTTTGGTGTACTCCGACAAGCATTTTGAGATCTGGTTTACATTTCCATCTTCATAGATCCACAGTTTTAAAAAATTCACAAGTATTACAATCTTCAACAATCTTCATGCACGGTTTTAAGGTTATAACCAGTGTTTTGAGAAACATCTTCCAGAAATCCACAGATAATTTTTATGTCCAAAGCATTTTCACATATTCCTCGGTATCTGAAAATAAAGAAAATGAAAACACATTGTCAGCCTAAAGTGGTTCACTATAGTTCTAGGAAAATTAGGTCACAAGTAAAGTGGAATGATTGAGCAGATTCTTCTTGTTGATTAGAAGAAAGCATGAAAGATTGGATCATGTCGCAGCTCTTGTTAGGTCTCATGAATGGCTTGAAACCCTTTGAAAGGACGATAGAACAAACAACAGAAACAACGCCACCTTAGTCCCAAAACAATAACAGCTGTTGCAAGGACGACAAGCGTCTTCTAGCCAAGATACATGCGGATCTTTCAAACCTGGTGAATATAATCTTCTACCTAGTGTTTTTACGTTTTGATTCTATTTTGGCAAAAATCCATCAGATTCCCGTTTCTGACTGCTTTGCCTAACTGGGACGGTGCCGTTGAAAATCGTGATCAGAGCGGCAGCCGCCGATTCATTGGCGAGAGCAGTCGGAAATCCGAAAGCTTAATCTATACCATTTATTATTCAGTGGATTGAAAAACTGGGCACTGCAAGTGCATGTCGCGAAAGACAATAGCATTCTGCGCGATGAGTTATCAAGCGCCGCAAAAAGGTCGGCCCCCTCTGACGACCCGAGCAGCCCAGCTTAGTTTTCCAACAAGGCGCTGAAGGTGATGTTTCTGGCACTTGCGCTTGGTTAAGGTTAAGTTCAAAATGTCTAATAGCTCAGAGACGCGGGCCCTGGGTAGCTGTACTACGCGATTCACCATATCCATTTTGACTCCTAGAAAGCACAGTGATTGACTGGGTTGAACAACCTTTGTCCAGTTTATTGTGAAACCAAGTGATTGAAGTAAATTGATGAGGGTGTCCACAGCGATTTGACACTGCTGCTGACTGGGTTCAATGATGAGGAAATCATCCAAATAAGCAAGCACTGTGAAACCACGCCGGGCCATCATTCTACAAACCGATTTGGTAAGGCGGTGAAAAATCATAGGAGAGAGTCGAGCACCAAATGGAAGACGTTTATCAAACAGAAATGTCATGCTGCTGGTACCTTGAAAAAGCCAAGACATGCCCGTGACTTTCCAGCTGCTGAGGTGAGTCCCAACACTTCGGTAAGCATGTTTTAAATCGACCTCGGCCAACCAAAAACCTGGTTTGGCTTTGTATGCTGCCTCATCTAATGTAGTATGTTTGTAGTGGTCAAGGTCCATGTAAGAGTTTGCACTATATAAAAGTGGTCGGCTGCAGTCCATAATCAGTCTTAACCCTAAAGAGTCCCTTTTGGGTACAGCTCCAACAGCATTAACAATGATGGGGGGTATGTCTGATGATCTAAAGTGGCCTAATGAGAGGCCTTTACATAGTTGCTCTTCAATCTGCTCTTTGGCCCCTGGCCTGAGCGCCGATCTGTTGTTCTTTGTGAAAGCTGGCAAAACAATAGCATCTCGCTGAATCAAGTCAAACTCTTCTCGCACGCCGTTGAGAATAAAGTCTCTGTCCAAATCATTAGCTAGTTCCTTTGCCCATATTTCATACTTTAAGTCTGTGGAGATACAGGCTGCATTGGGCTGCTGCGCATTAAAACATGAGAGCCCTACTGATTGGTTGAAGTCAGTAACACACTCTGCTGTTTCTAAACTATCGGACGGGTATTTCCCTGCTATAGGTGATGCGGTCGAACTATCCCCTGCAAGTGGCTCCACTAAAGAATCGAGAAATAGCTCTGCATGCGAGTGTGTGTTCATGCTTGGGGGTAGTGAGTAGTTGTGTGCTTTCATTGGGGGTGATCCCCTAGACACTGTGGCTTTATACAAACATGGTCATATTTGCAAGCTGTACCATAGCTGCAACCTTGTCGTCGTTGAAAATCATAGCACACCTGCTTGCCTGTGGTCGGGTTGATAGTTGGCGTTGATCTGCCA